>MU225984.1:710347-733115 GCA_018584345.1 Thuja plicata
AGTGTAATGGCGGTTATGTTAAATTTGGTAATGATGCACCATGTCTTGTTAAAGGGAAAGGATCAATTAACTTGACTGACAAGATCAGATGTGACAATGTATATTGGGTTGATGATCTTAAATATAAGTTATTGAGTGTTGCACAGTTGAATACTTCTGGTTATAGAGTTGAGTTCCATCACAGGAAATCAAAGATCTATGATGCCAATGGAGAACTAGTTGGAGGTGGTGAGAAGATGAAAGGTAACTTGTTCTATCTGGATTTAGCTAATGAGACATGCTTGTTTGCACAATATAATGATGTTTGGTTATGGCATAAAAGGTTGTGTCATGTAAACTTTGATAACTTGGTAAGCATAAGCAAATTGAGAAAAGTTAGAGGGCTGCCTAAGTTAAAGAAACCTGAAAATGCAATGTGTAAGCAATGTCAGTTGGGAAAGATGACTAAGTCTAGTTTCAAGAGAAAAACCCATAATTCTGAGGAAATTCTAGAATTAGTTCATACTGACCTTTGTGGACCCATTGGTGAGAAAAGTTACTGCGGAGATAGATATTTCATTCTATTTGTTGATGATTACTCAAGAATGATGACTGTTATGTTTCTTAAAGAAAAATCTAATGCATTCCAGTTATTTAAGTGGTACTTGGAAAAAGTTGAAAAGGAAACAGGTAAGAGTCTGAAATATTTGATATCTGACAGAGGTGGCGAGTTTATTTCTAATGAGTTTAACAGGTTCTACAATGACCGAGGGATAAAAAGATAGATGTACGCACCTAGGACACCACCACATAATGGTATTGCTGAGAGAAGAAACAGATCTATCATGGATTGTGCCAGAACATTAATGATGGAGAAAAATGTTGCACAAAAATATTGGAGAGAAGCCATAAGTACAACAGTCTATACCCTAAACAGAGTACAAGTCAAGAAAGGTACTAATGCTACACCTTATGAGCTATGGTATGGATATGCACCTAATGTAAAATATTTTGAAGTTTTTAGAAGCAAATGTTTCATATTGAAGGATAACAGAAATGGAAAACTTGATGCTAAAGGTGAGGAAGGCATATTTCTTGGTTATTCAATGAAGAGTAAGGAATATAAGTGTTTAAATTCTAACACTAACAAAATTGTGGAAAGTGCAAATGTTAGAATTGATGAGTATGCAGAAAGAAATGAAGTTGGAAGCACACAAGAACCTGAGAGTTACAAATCATTTGTCTATATGGATGAGGAAGATTCTAATACATTAAGAGAAACTGAGAATGAAGTTTCCGAGCAATAGTTAGCACCTGCCGAGTCACAGAACAAGGTTGCCAAGCAACAAGAGGTAATTGCTGAGCTATCTGATGGAGATGTTGAGTTGCAGAATCAACCTGAATTAGACATGAATGATCAACCTAAATCAGAAAAAGAACCTACTCTATAAAAATATGTAAGGAGGCACCATAAACCTGATCAAATCATAGGAATGAAGGATTCTATAGTTATAACAAGAAGTGATTTGAGAGAAGATACATGCTTATTATGTGATTTTGAGCCTAAAATAGTTAAAAATTCTTTAGACAATGAAGACTGGATACAAGCCATGAATGAAGAAATTAAACAGATTGAGAAGAATAAGACTTGGACACTTGTACCTAGGCCGAGTGATAAAAAGATAATTGGTACTAAGTGGGTATTAATAAATAAGCTGAATGAACATGGAGAGGTAACAAGAAACAAAGCTAGACTGGTATGCAAGGGTTATGCACAAGAGGAAGGAATTGATTATGGAGAGACATTTGCCCTAGTTGCAAGATTGGAAGGAGTAAGAACCTTACTTGCATATGCAGCCTACAGAGGTTTTAAAGTCTATCAAATGGATGTGAAGTCAACATTTCTAAATGGAATATTAGAAGAAGAAGTATATATTGAACAAGCTGATGGATTTGTAGACCCAAGAAAGAGGAATATGGTCTGCAGATTACACAAAGTCTTATATGGACTGAAGCAAGCACCAAGAGCATATATTGAGAGATTGCACAATTACATGATGAAGATTGTATTTGCAAGAACAAATGACAAAAACAACCTGTATTTGAAGACAGAGCAAAGTAAAGGTACATTATTGGCTTAAATTTTTGTTGATGACATTATCTTTTGTGGACAAGATGTGTTATGCCAAGCATTTGCAAAGGAGATGCAAACTAAATTTGAGATGTCTATGTTTGGTGAGATAAAATTTTTTGTTGGCTTAAAAATATATCAGATGAAGAATGGTATCTATATTACTCAATCAAAATATATCAAGGAGATAATAAAAACTTTTGGAATGGAAGATTCAAAAATAGTGAGTACACCCATGGCTACTGGATAGAAGTTGACAAACAATGATGTTACAAAAGAAGTGAATCAAACTCTTTACAGATCAATGATAGGAAAGATGCAATATGTTGTACATAGTAGACCTGATATTGCACTAGCTGTTGGTATTGTTGCAATATTTTCTGCCAATCCCAAGGAAACTCATATGATGGCAGTAAAAAGGATTCTAAGATATTTGAAAGGAACAAATGAATATGGTCTGTATTACAAAAAGAATGATAAGTTTGAGCTCATAGTTTATATTGATTCTGATTGGGCTGGAAATGTGGATGAAAAAAAAATCTCCACAAGAGGAGGATTTATTTTGGGAAAAAGATTAGTTTCGTGGACAATCAAGAAACATAATTGCACCTCACAATCTATAGCTGAAGCCGAGTATGTAGCAGAAATAGTTAATTGTTCTAATATTGTGTGGTTGAAGATACTACTGAAAGGTATGAAAGAAGATATCATAGAATTAGTTGTCATATATTGTGATAATACGAGTGCCATTAATATTTCTAAAAACCCTATAATGCACTCTAAGACAAAGCATATAGCTATCAAGTATCATTACTTGAGGGAGCTAGTTTAGAAGAAGGAAGTGAGACTGGAATATGTGAATACTAAGGAACAGTTAGCAAAAATATTTACAAAGGCACTACCTAAGGATGATCATGAGTATCTGCGAGGTAAATTAGGGGTGATTCCCCTAACTGAGGCTAATTAGTTCAGAATGACATTGTTTCATCAAATGTTATATTCAGAATATTTGACACATTGATGCACATGCAGTCTCACTTTAGGATGCTGCCTAAAGATGTGAAAGACAGACAAAGATAGAAAAGAGGATCAGTCATAGGAAATATGACAGGAACAACATGATACATAGTTTAGAATGGAAGAATCTGCATGATGAAGATGTCAACATCTTTGGCATTATTATCAAAGAGGGAGAAGTTTACTGAAAGAGGGAGAGTTTACTACTTAGAGAAAGAGAGAAATTGATTTAAGAGGGAGTCTACAGATGAATAGAGACATGGTCAAAAAAAAAAGTTTTACAAGATGAGAATCAAAATGAAGCTAAAGACATTAATAAAAAAATTTTCTTATCAAGGAACACATGCATACTTTTTGGATTGTATGGTAACTATGGTTAAAAATTATTGTTTTATTGTTTAGTGTTGCCATCAATGCTAAAGAGGGAGATTGTTGGAAATATTGTTGAAAAGATACAATGGAAACAATTGTTGTTTTGTCATTGATGTCAAACCTTAATTGGCAAGACTATTCCTATCTGTTTGAGAACTATGTCTATTGATTGATGAAGGAGATTTAACAAGAAGACCAAGTGGAATGATTGAGTTATGAGAATCACAAGGGTACTTGAGCAGTTGGTACATTGGCAAAGTAATGAGTTGTTTATCTTTCGATGACAGTTTACTGTGAACAGTTTGTGTTAAGTGCAAGTATATGCTGAGTGAAGTCAGTGATGACTGAGTGCCAGTAAATTGCCGAGGAACACAGTGTTGGCTGAGCAACAGTATTTTGGTAATTGTTGAGATTTGAGATCTCTGGCCGACATAATTGATTTTATTGGGATATGTAAAGTTAATTAAGGATAAACATTATTGATCCACACTATGTAAATGCAAAGGTAACCGTAATTAATGCATGGATCAAAGATTTAATTTGTGATTACATTGGAGAAGTAAATTATATGTAAAGATGGAAATATCTGTTGGATATGACCTAACCTAAGATCTACGATCTTGATTAAGCGGAAAAAGATCTATCTGACCTAGATGAAGAGGTATAAGATAACCTTAGGAGGTTATTCATGATGTATGCTATGCATGCAGAGTATGCAAGAGGATTGTATAGTTAATTGACTGATTGGCATGATCTAGTAGAGAAGGCTGAATAGAGAAGTAGAGAACTGCAAGAGTGATTGCTTCAAGGATTTCCAAGTAGATTTGAAGATTGAAATGAGAATGGAGGCCACTTAGTGAATTAGCATTAGAGCTGAATTGGATCTAGATTTGCAAAGTAAGTTGTATGTATCATATCACACCTGCTGATTACTTTCTAACCATTGTATTAGTCAAAATCCTTTAACCAGGTTGACCTAACAGTCATTATTTAAATCCTTTTAGTAGGGTGACATTCAGGTGGAATGTTCTAAGTCCTCTAACAAGGCCACTCCTGACAGGGTGATTAAATCCTTTAACCATGTCACATTTAGCAGTGTGGTTTGTAACCTTTAACAGGGTTGGCTCCTAACAAAGATCACTTCAGAAGAGTGAAAAGTTGATAACATGTTATTGGTTGATTTTCCCATATTTGGTTTCTGTGTTAATTTTTGGTGTCAACTTGTGTGAATGTTTATTTTGAGTTTTACTGTTAAGTTTCTTTTTAAGCTGATTAAATCTGAATAGTAAACTGCATATGTATGTTGTTGTTTTATGTTATTGCTGCTGGGTAGATCAGAGTTGTTCAAATTGGTATAAAGTTTTAATGGGAACATCTAGACCTGAGGATAACTGATTCACCCCGCTCTCAGTTATTCTAAATTCATTCTAACACCTAAGGATCCAACCTCGTCACATAAAATGAACCCTTGGAATGTATGATGTGGTATGGTGCAGAGGTTACCACATCATACACTCAAAGGGTTCATTTGATGTAATGAGGTTGGGTCCTTAGGATCAACCCAATGATGTTGTTTGGTCCATCTTGTAAGGTTAAGGGTCCTAAAGGTGTTTTATAAGCCTTGGGTCTCCTTAGACCAATAGGACCTTAGGGTTAAGTTGCATAGGATTTTATGTTATTTTGGTTAATAATGACATTCGAAATAGTCCTAGATCACATTTAGGTCCATTGGTGGTTGATAAGATGCAATTTGTAAGAAGTTGTAATAATGTTGTCAACAAATGCAAAAAGTACAAAATTGCAAAAGTTGCATTTTTTCTAATGTTGCAAAGTTTCTCAAGAAGTTGCAACTTTTGGTCCAATGGTCATAATGAGAAGTTGCAAGAATTTAATCATTCCAATCCATACAGAATTGTACAAAATAGAAAATGGAGAAATTATCAAGAAAATGAATGTTAGCTTCTTACAATCCACCTAGAGTCTTACAATGCTATCAATCTTGGCTTAGACAGGTCTGAATCAATAAAAATAGACCATTTCTAGTGAGCATAACCATATTTTGAATGGTTATGACTATTGGACCAAAAGTTGCAACTTCTTGAGAAACTTTGCAACATTTGCAAAAATATAAATTTTGCAATTTTACACTTTTTGCATTTGTTGACAACATTATTACAATTGCAAATTGCATCCTATCAAGCACCAATGGACCTAAATGTGGTCTAGGACCGTTTCTAAGGTCATTATTAACTAAAATAACATAAAATCCTATGACACCCTATGAAACTTAACCCTAAGGTCCTATTGGTCTAAGGAGACCCAAGGCTTATAAAACACCTTTGGGACCCTTATCCTTACAAGATGGACCAAACAACATCATTGGGTTGATCGTAAGGATCCAACCTCATTACATAAAATGAACCCTTGGAGTGCAATATATGGTATGGTGCAGAGGTTACCACATCATAAACTCAAATGGTTCATTTGATATAATGAGGTTGGGTCCTTATTATCAACCCAATGATGTTGTTTGGTCCATCTTGTAAGGCTAAGGGTCCCAAAGGTGTTTTATAAGCCTTGGGTCTCCTTATACCAATAGGACCTTAGGGTTAAGTTTAATAGGGGTTCATATGATTTTATATTATTTTTGTTAATAATAAACTTAGAAATGGTCTTAGATCACATTTAGGTCCATTGGTGGTTGATAGGATGCAATTTTCAAGAAGTTGTAACAATGTTGTCAACAAATGCAAAAAGTGCAAAATTGCAAAAGTTGCATTTTGCAAATGTTGCAAAGTTGCTCGAGAAGTTGCAAATTTTGGTCCAATGGTCATAACCATTCAAAATATGGTTATGATCACTGTAAATGGTCTATTTGTATTGATTCAAGGATGTCCAAGACAAGATTGATAACATTGTAAGATTCTTGGTGGATTGGAATAAGCTAACATTCATTTTCTTGAGAATTTCTCCTTTTTTCTGTGTTGTACGATCCTGTACAGATTGGATTGATTACATTCTCACCATGGGAAGATAGAGGAGTGATTTTAATTTTATATGCAATTGGTTTGAGTCTATTTGGTGATCAGAGGAGCGAGATCCATTCATTTTGGTTCAGGCTGTTCAGGAAACCCTCCTAAATTAGTGTGTTTCAAAGATGGGGCCCTAACTCAAGACATTTTCCTAGTGGAATTCCTTTCCCACTTGGAGAATGTAAGTTAGGGATTTACATTTAGATATTTCAAAGGCTTAGGATGATGTGTGTTGTTTTACTAATTTATCCATAAAGCCCTAGGCTAAATAAGCCCATGTATTTAGCATAAGAATGGTGAATATGTGTAGAAAATCAAAGAAAAGGAGTAGTGTGACTTGGTAGATGGTGTATTTTGAACAAGTGGAGGTAGAAGAACAAATTTGAGGTGTTGGGTCGATTTTGTGAACCTATTCTTTAGTACTTGCTTTGTTAACCAAGCCTAATTAGGCATATTAGGTCTATGAACAAAGTAAGGGCTGAGGGGTTCTGGAGTAAAGTTGGGTCCTGTAACCTTGGGGTCTTGCATAAATTCATAAAGGGCATTAGAATCTGTATTTTTTTCCAAGTCATTAAGGAGAATAAAAAGTTGTACAAAATCCTCTCAGTGAGACCTACTAGAGTCTATTAGCCCAATAAGGGATATGTGTGTTGTGGGTGTCTTGGAACTCATTCAGTGGTTGATTCTCAGTGCATATACCCTAAAATTTATGTTTCAATCAATAGGTTGATAGATTGAGAGGTGTAGTGTGGATTTCCCAAAATTGACCAAAATTTGGGAAAGTGTCCATAAAGTCCAAAAACTGTCCTAATTGATCCTAACCCTTAGAGGTTAAGAAGGTTATTTGGTGTCCACTAGACCTGAGGAGTGGAAAAATACTTCTCTAATAAGTATTTGGATAAGGTGGGATTGAATAATTGATTGGTTTGTGCCTAATCAAGCAAGGGCCCATAAACCAAACTTCTTGTCGTGCTCTCTGCATCATATTTTTATGTTGTTGGACTAATTAGAAACCACATTTTTCATCAACACTTTGAGGTTTGAATGTTCTTGTTAATTAGGTTAAGTTTGTTTCTTATTCTATTTCATCACATTTGCATACATATTAATATGTCATTTTGAGGTTTGCATGTTCATGTTTGCATAGGTTTAGTTTATATGCTTGTTCTCTTTTATGACATTTTCATGCAATACATTTTGGTGAACCCGATATGAACATCTCTTCTAATGTGTATATTTGTAATTTTTTATGATTTTTGAGCTTTCAAGCCAAAGTATTTTCTAAGGAACTCTTGGAGGTCAATTTTTACAAAGAGCTCAATATTGCCAAAACAAACTCACAGTTGTGTTTGGGGCAGCCGAGAGATGATTTTTTGATATATAATATGTAATTTTTTTATTGGTAATGGGTGGCCATATTTAAGACTAATTAACACTCCATTCATTCATTTGTCATCAAAATGACCCAACATAGGCACAAGCCCATGAACAAAATGGCTTTGAGGGGATTTGAACCTTGGTGGAAACCTCACTACTGAAGTGTTTTGATTGTTGCTCTGAATGGGTCACCCGATTATATGCCATATTTTTATTATTGGAAAATTTACCCAAAAAATAAAATAAAAGTTAAAATCCTTTGAAGCTCATGATACATTTGTACATCCTATGTTTTTTAATGTCCATTGAATATTTTGGTTACAAATCTTAGGATGGATACATATTGAATATGCTTCACAACTCATAAAATTGTAGAGGTATACACAAAGCTCATAGGTATATATAAAATGAATCACACCTCAAAGGTGTACACACACACACACACATGGAGAGAGAGAGAGAGAGAGAGAGAGAGAGAGAGAGAGAGAGAGAGAGAGAGAGAGAGACACACACACACACACATATACACATCAATNACACACAGGGAGAGAGAGAGAGAGAGAGAGAGAGAGAGAGAGAGAGAGAGAGAGAGAGAGAGAGAGACACACACACACACACATATTCACATCAATTAATGTTTTGATTGATAGAAAATATATATACATCATATTGTTGAATATAGTACTGCTATCAGTATATTCTTATGAATATACCATTAATATTTTTTTTGAAATTATACGTATATTGCATCCTTTTTATATACCGTGGCCTTTTCCTATTAAAATATCTCATTATTTTCCTACAACAATATATATGGTTATGGAGACATTATAATCAACACTATATTTGTTCATATATAGTTGAACACATATCCCCTGGATTTAAAATTTCATTTTTATCTTCTAAATTCTTTTCTTTAAAATTTCATTTAGGCCATTTGAATATTTTCTCTCAAAGTTTGATTTAATTTAATAATCTGGGCTTACACACAAAGATTTCAACAAGGCTAACTCTATTTCTACAAGATTAGGTATTTTTATTTAGTAGAATTATTTGATTTGGGAATTTAATTACGATTTAATAATGAATATCTTCAAGTGTCTGTTATAGAAAATTCAATTGTCTTTCTACAACTAGAAGGTGGAAAGGAGTATGCTTTACATATTTCCCACCCATTATCCAAGTTTTGTTAATTAAAAAGAAGGAAAATTATTCTTTCAAATTATAAGTTCACAATGTTAATTAAAGTACAAAGAATTATTCCTACACTTGATCAACATAAATGCTTTTCTCATTTACTTGTCAATATGTCAATTATCCACATATTTAGGGTCTACAACTATAAACTAATTTGATTATAAATAAGAATATGGGTCAATTATAATTAATTATTTCTATTGCATTATGCTATTTCAACTTTGTTTAATCCTTGTAGAGTTGTTCATAAAATACATTCACCTTTATTTTAGACACTCATTGCAATTACACTCTTGAGTCCTATGGAGCTCAAAGTGTAGAAGTCTTAATCTAGTCTTATTTACTTAGCTTTTACTTGTCCTTGGTTCAATCATAGGAAAAATATTTACCTAGATTAATCTAATCTCTCTGGTCTAATTATTGTGTATCTCTTAGATTTGAGGGTAGTAAGAAGAAGAACCAAGAAATTGGTGACTCTACTAGACAACTTCTAGAGTTGATACCATTGAAACTTTATGTTGTATTTGAAGATCTTGTAATTTTTAATGCTCTATTGGTGGATTGAACTTATAAAGTATTTGATTTTTCAAGATATTTCAATTGTTCAAGGATCTTGTCGTCTTTTATAAATTGGTGAATTTATTGAAATAATCCAACAAATAGTTAAATTTATTCCATTTGAACAGAAATTGTGTCAAGTATTTATAATTATTATATCTTCCAATGTTCTATCTTCAAAGGAAGAAAACATGATGCATCCACTTCCGGAGGTCATAACTTTTGACTCGGATGTGGATTTTGGCTGAAATTTTACAGGTGGATTTGTGAGCTAGAGCTAATGGAAATTCCAACTCAACTAACTCTGTTGGTGGCCCTTTCGACATCTTTTTGGGAGCCTGAAGTTTCATCTCGACCTCCAAAATTAGCTTTTTCTATTTCTTTCCATTTTTTTGAGTTTTTCTTTTGTAATAAATCTGAAATCATGTTTCTAATTTTGTGGATTAGTTGGCAATTCATCTTGCCTTAGTTGAGAGATTTTCTTGGGAAAAATTGAGATTCTTAGGATGAGTTTTAAAAGTTACCAAAAATGGAAAAATCTATTTTTCTCAAAAATCTACCAAATATGGTAATTTTTAGAATTGTAATAAGTAGGAGTTTTCTTTCTTTGTAGAGGCAGAGTAGATTGGATGCAGTTAATGAGAATTTGAGGTTCTGTGATTCTGGTGTTGTGTTATTTTCTCTGAATTGTTGTTTCTATGGTTTTGGGCTACATCAAAACATTTTTTTGCACTAGAGGTATCCCATAACCTAGTCCAAAAACCAACCTACCTTACCTTGGTATTACATACTACCAAGTTGGGGTTCGGAAAGGGGCAAGTTGGGTTCAAAAAGGGGAAAGTTGGGGTGAGACTAATCCACTAGGGATGCACACAATATCTCACAAACCATTGTTGCATGACCCTCTTGTTTTATAATGCTTTATGAAGAAATATTTTACCATATTAAGTATGAGTCTATATTGGGATGAAGGGAATTGATACAAGCATGTTACATTAACATATTTTAATAATATTGTTATGATGTGTATGGATAGTTAAAATATGGATTTGAGAATGAAGAGATAGAGGGTTAATGACTCATGTAGTTGTAGACACCTAAATTTTATTAACAATATTAATTTAATTTATTAACCTTAGTTGAATTATTAATTAAATAATTACGTATTATTTAATTGGGTATTGTTAGTTTTTTAGCTAAATTAATATATTTAATTAGCTATAGGCCAATTAATTAATGGGAACTTGTTGGCAGGGGACACTGCTCTTAATAGTTTAGGTGTTTTCATAGATGGAAAAAATATGCATTCTACATGTTTTCTATACTTGTTTTGATCATACCAAAAGCTTGAAGGTAAATTTGACTAATTATAACAGAAATAGGGCAGTTGGCAGTTTACAGGAAAAGGTTCGGTATGACTACCCAGTATAGAATTTTGAGGTGATAACCTAGGGAAAGAATAATGAAGGTATACCCTACCATATCCCAACTTTACAAAACTTGATATTATAATTTGATCGAGTTATGAGGTTCTATGTATCATATTTTGGGTTAACACTGAAGAATAGTGATAAGGTATAGTAGAACCTTATGCGATCCTATCAAATCGATTTGATGATTTATTTTTTAGTTCGAGGTTAATGAGACAACATGAAAAAATAATTTGATGCATTTATTCTACATTTATATTATATTCTACATGAGGATTTGGCTGACTTACTACACGTTACAATATTTTAAAAAAAATTCTTAAGCCTGACTCAATGATGATTTAATTCTTAGTTGTGGATATATAAGATTGATACATTTGCTTATTTTTGTGCATGTGATGTATACTATTTGTGTGAAGGGTATGTGATCAAAGATTCAATTAAGAGGGAAGAAAATATTGGACATGAAGTGTGATGACATATAACTGATTGAATGTTTGAAGATGTTAAGTTGATCACTGAAATGTAGAAAGATAATGCAAGACATTAAATTAGTTAATGGATTGTATTGTCATTGATGTCAACTTGATATAATCTGACTGGTTATATACAAAGTGTCAAAGAATTCAAAGAATCAGAAAGATAAAGATTATGCTTTCAGTAATGCATAAAATATCAGCATTCAGTAAGTGACTACAAACACTGATGGGCAGTGCACCCCGACGGATAGACAAACCTGAAAGTAAAATCACAGTGATGCCCAAGAAAGAAAACTGACAAGCATTACCGACGATTAGAATCAAAAGAATTACTGACAAGCTGAACTTCACAGTGATTCCTAACGGACAGACAACCCCAATGGACAGACAATCCCGATGGACAAATAATCCCAACGGAGATGCCTGAGGAGAACTAAAGTGTTGATTGAAGCTATCAAAGAGTTAAACACCGAAAGGAACTGAAGTTCAGAAATGACAAAATACTTAGCTGGCAAGAGCTAAAGAGAGAGTTAACTAGTTGTTAACATTGTTTTCATCGACAAGTTAAAGCCAGAGATAAGTAAAATATTTAAACCAGTTTTATTACAGCTGGAAATAAGATATCTACGAGATAAAACAAGAGTAAAGCTTTAAAGCAACATTGGCTAAGATTACGAATCACGCCAAGAACAAGAAAATCAAGAAGTGAGAAATGGTGATAATGATTTCTCACTTCTTGATTTTCTTGTTCTTGGCGTGATTCGTAATCTTAGCCAATGTTGCTTTAAAGCTTTACTCTTGTTTTATCTCGTAGATATCTTATTGCCAGCTGTAATAAAACTGGTTTAAATGTCTATAAAGAGACAATCTAATTCATTATGAAAGAGGGGAGTGAATAGAGAAGAAGGATGCTGGAGAGAAATTGATGAAGAACAGATTCATACAGTCCTAATCAATCAAGCTAAGGAAAGAGCTAAATATTTTTGCGGACACCGAGAAACAAAGAAGCACAACATCGCCGATCAGAAAGAAGTGGAGAAAAGGTATTGAAAAGATACATTGATCAGAAAGGTATTATGAGCTTACAGTAGATCTAAAAATCTGCAAGTCTATGTTATATGTGTGAATAGATTAATTACTATTTTAGTTTAACCATTGATTCAGAAAGCCTCTTAACCGATCAGGACTCAACAATCCTTTCTATATTGAGATACATCCCAAGGAGTATAAAATTTTTTGATCATGAAGATAACATGAGATGCCAGATACCATTTGACAAACTACACTGGGTTTGTTCATAGAAGGTAGCATAGAGATTATCAATATCAAGTGACAAACTAATCTATTAAATCCTCTAACAAGGTCACACCTAACAATGTGTTTGTAACCTTTAGTAGAGTTGGCTCTTCACCGAGCTCAATTTAGAAGAGTGAAATTTTTTGGGTTACCGGTCCCAAGTGGGTTTTTCCCTTAACAGGGTTTCCACATTAAAAATCCATGTGTTAATGTGTTTATGAGTCATTACTTTAGTGTTTTGCATTATACATAACTAATTTTGGATTGATCAGTATACACTAAGAAATTTACTATTTTTTGGTAAATGAAAGACTGCTAATCGGTAAATAGTAAGAATAAGGTTTAACAATGAACTCCGATCAATAGTTATTTATTAAGATTGTTTGAAAGCATTCATCTTGTAGGACTGGAGATAACTATCCAGGCTTAATATTGTGGTACTAAGTTTTTGGGTTGATTTATTGGAATATTTTGAGGTCATTGATTCACCCCCCTCTCAGTTATTCTAACAATTGGTATCAGAGCTTGTGTGCTTAGAAAGGGAGTTTAACAACTCCAACAAAAGATCACAAGATGAAAAAATGAGATGTGCCCAAGTTGGATAAAGAAAACTTTGCATCATGGCAAAGAAGAATAAGAATCCACCTATTAGGTATTGGTAATGATGTTACTCAACACCTAGATACTAAATATGTGTTTCCTATAGGACCTCACACACTTGAGAAATTGAGAGAAAAGCATGAGAATAGTTGCATGATGATAGAAATTGTTTCCTCACTCTCCAATACTGAGTTTGAAGATGTCAAAACCTACACCTCTGCAAAGAAAATGTGGAATAAATTAAAGCTGTTACATAGAGGAGATGCTAATGTTCTAAGAGCCAAGGCAGAAAGCCTAAGAGGAAGGTTTGATGACATAAGGATGAAAGAAGGAGAAAATATCACTCAGTATAGCTATAGAATCAAAGAGGCAGTCAATGCTATTCGAGGAGTTGGAGGTGTACTTGAAGAAGAGATAGTGGTAAGTAAAATCCTAAGAACCTTACTACCTGTATATGCTATTAGAGTATCTTCTATACAAGAAATGAGAGAAGTTGCAAATAATAATGTTACTCTAGATATTCTAATTGGTAGACTGATTTCATTTGATATAAATAACTTTGATAATAGTGTCTTACCATCTATAGAGATTGCATTCAAATCTTCTTTGAAAATAAGTAAGTCAAGTCATAGACACACTATTAGAAATGATAGTGAAAGTGATAGTAATGACCAAGGACTTGATGAGAATGAAGCACTAATCGAAAGAAGATTGTAGAGAGGCAAAGGTAGATATAAAGGTAAATTACCACTTGTATGTTTTAATTGTAAAAAGGTTGGACACTTTGCTGCAAGATGTCCTAATAGAAGAAAAGATGACAGGAGTAATGAAAAAAAATATGAAAATAAGTTTGACCGAGGTGATAAAAGAGATTACCGAAGCAATCAACAATATGAAAGAAGAGATACCCAAGACTACAAGGACAAAGGGAAGAAAACTTGTTACCTAGCTCAGAACAAAGCTGATGATACTAACACTGAATCTGATTAAGACATTGAGATGGTATTTGTAGCCATGAAGGATGATTTAGGCAAAGAAGAAGAAAGGTATGTAGAAACTGCACTCATAAGGTTAGTAAGAATGATGTTTGGATTATAGATAGTGGCTGCAATCACCACATGACCGGTGATAAACAAAATTTTGAAACTTTTCAATATTATAATGGTGGATCAGTAAGAATGGGTAATGACACACCTTGTCTAGTTGAAGGTAAAGGAACCATAATGTTGAACAACCTGATCAAATATGAAAATTCTTACTGGGTAAAAGGACTTAATTATAATTTATTGAGTGTTTCACAGCTAAATAATACAGGTCACCGAGTAGCATTTGAAAATAAGAAGGCAAAGATCTTCAATGAATAAGGAATATTGATTGGAACTGGTGAACAGACAAAAGGTAACATTTTCTATCTTGATGACATTAACACCACTTGTTTAATGGCTAGAAACAAAGACATATGGTTGTGGCATAAAAGACTATGCCATGTGATTTTTGACAACATGATAAAGATAAGAAATAAAAGAAAAGTAAGAGGCTTACCAAGCATGTCAAAGCCTAAGCATATCATGTGCAAAAACTATCAAAAAGGTAAGATGAAAAAGTCTAGTTTCAAGAGTAAAACCCATACATCTAAGGCAATTATAGAATTAGTCCATACTAATCTATGTGGACCCATGAGGACAAAGAGTTACTATGGTGATAGGTATTTCATTCTATTTGTAGATGATTATTCTAGAATGATGATAGTTATGTTCTTAAAACATAAATCAGAAGAATTCAAGATGTTTAAATGGTATAAGGCTATGGTAGAAAAAAAGTGGTAAGGAATTGAAATCATTAAGATCAGATAGAGGAGGGGAATTTGTTTTAGATGAATTCACTAACTATTACAATGATCATGGAATTAAAAGATAGGTTTCTGCACCAAGAACACCACAACAAAATGGGATTGCTGAAAGGAGAAACCGATCCATTGTTGATTGTGAAAGAACATTGATGATTGATAAAATAATTACTTAAACTTTATGGAGGGGAGTTGTCAGTACTACTGTCTACACATTGAACAAAGTACACTTGAAGGAAACAAAGAAGACACCCTATGAGCTTTGGTATGGTTATACACCCAATGTAAGTTACTTCAGAATCTTTGGAAGTCAATGTTATATTTTGAAAGATGATAAAAATGGAAAGCTTGACTCCAAAAGTGAAGAAGGTATCTTTCTAGGGTATTCCACCAAAAGTAAGGCTTATAAATGTCTTAACAAGTCCTCTAACAAGATCATTGAAAGTACAAATGTAAGAATAGATGAATTTGTAGAGAAGAATGATAAGGAAAGAAGAAAAGAACCATAAGACTACAACATGTTTGTCTACACTGAAGAACCTGACACTCTACTTGAGCAATAGTGTATTGCTCCCGAGCAATAGAATATTATACCCGAGCATCAGGTTGGAATTACCGAAAATCAGGAAAATACTCAAGATGATGTTCCGAGCGATGAAGATCAGAATGAAGGTCAAGAAGATGCTCAAACTGATGGACAAAGAGCTGAACGAAAACTTGCCAAATATGTCAGAAGACATCATCCATAGAATCAGATCATAGGAAACAAGAAGATTGGAATTAGAACAAGAAGTAAGTCACTAAACACTAGATGTTTACTTTGTTATTTTGAGCCTAAATCTGTTAATATTGCACTTAAAAATGAAGAATGGGTCAGTGCTATGAATGAAGGTCAAGAAGATGATCAGAATGATGGAAAAAGAGCTGAACCAAAACTTTCCAAGTATGTCAGAAGACATCATCCACGGAATCAGATCATAGGAGACAAGAAGGCTGGAATGAGAACAAAAAGTAAGTCACTAAACACTAGATGTTTACTTTGTGATTTTGAGCCTAAATCTGTTAATACTGCACTTAAAAATGAAGAATGGGTCAGTGCTATGAATGAAGAAATAGAATAGATTGAGAAGACTAGTACATGGACACTATTACCGAGGCCAGATGATAAGAATGTCATTGGTACCAAATGGATATTTAGAAACAAGCTGAATGAGAATGAAGAAGTCATAAGAAACAAAGAAAGATTAGTATGCAAGGGGTATACACAATAGGAACTCTAAAAGTCTGGGTACATTTTGGAGTGAGTATACTAAAAATTTCCCAAAGTGTAAGTTGTTGCCCTAAAAAGCTTGTGGAAAAGGCCAAGTTTTGATGCTTGTGAAAAGTGACCCGATAATTTTCATGAGATACCACTTGGAGAGTGGGTTTGACACCTTTCATTTAGCAAATTTAGTGGGTTCCAGCTTTCTGATTTGAGTTCTGACATGTTTTTGATTTACTCATTCGGAGGTGGTTACACAGATCTGCACTTGGTACTTATTCAGATTTTCCTAAGTGACCTACTTCAGAGGCTTGTGTCTAATGCCTGGTTGTTAGTCATGGGATAAGGGTTTTGGTATTGTTTTTTAGGCATGGAAGTAAGTATTCTTGTCCGTTTGTAGACCCCTGTGAGCTCAAGTGACAATTTTTCCAAATCTATTCTGTTTGCAATTAATTCTAATTTCTGAGTGTCAAATGCAAAATTTCTAAGTACCTTACTTTGAGGTCCCACCATTTGTGCCCATTTAAAGATTCTGAAGAATTGGATTACACCCCACATTTCAAACATGAAAGTGTACCTTCCTAAATATTTCTAGACTATGGCCAATCCAGTTGTACACTTTTCCTAACTAATTCCAAATCCAATTTCTGTAAATTTATTGTGTTTTAAGTTCAGAAAGTGGTAAAGTGCCGACTTTGCAGATTGATGCCAATTGACCGGTTGATCATCAGAACAAGTTAATGGCCGATTCATTTTCCTTGTGTGAGAGTGAATCCAGGATCTAAGGCTTAGAATCTAAGGGTTTCTTTGGTTAAGTATCCAAAGTCAAAATCAAAGATAGTTTTCATGCAGTTTGACAAGTGCATTTGCAGATTTGAGAAAGTGGTCAACTTGAAGGATTAAAATGTCTCACTTCTGAAAGCATCATAATGATTTGTTTTTGCAAGATGTTAGTAAACATGGAAAAATTCATGCCTTATGAATTAAAGAGTCCGGGGAGGTCTTTTAGTCAGTTTGTGAGGTCTATTCCAAAGGCCAGATGCTGGTTTTAAGTCCAAATTGTAGAATTGTAATAAGTTGCTTTTGATGACCGCCAAGTTGATGATTCTCACTCCAGAGATATAGCGGATCATTTTTTAAACAATTAAGTTCCACAGGGTCTGCCAGCGGCTGTGATTTTGAGCCTTTCTTTTGCTATGATGAAAATGATGAGCGAAAGGGCAATTGTATGCCGTATTTCAGTATGTAAGACATTGGGCTCTGCAACATGAATTTGCAGTGATTGAAATAAGGAAAGAGATGTCACGCAGGAGTATTGTTTTTAAAAGAAAAGGAAAAAAACAAAGGGAGTTAAAGCATTTAAATACAAATGCATTTGTAGATGTGATTGCAGACCCCACATATAGCAAGGTGAAGGAGATTTAAAAAACAGTCCAATGTAAATGCAAATTGGAAGATGCAAGACAACAGGGGTCTAAGGAGGAAAATAGTGCATGAGTTTGTGGAAGAAAACATTAAAAAACATTTCAGACAAGTTGCCCAAATATTCTTCAAATTAGTGCACAACCAGTCACGATTTTAGTCGTATCTCAAAAACTACACACTAGGTCAGGCTGAAATTTTAATATGTTTGAAATGACCATGCATGAACTCAACATAAAAAATTTCAGAGAAACCTAGTTTAAAAAATAAAAAGTTACGTTCCTCTGAATATTGGCAAAAATAAACAATCAATAGTGCTTTTAGACATTTATCCCACATGCATGGGGTTTGGGACTTTTTTAGTATTTTTATGTTACAATGCTTGTATGCATTGTAAAGAAAGATCCAAGAGGCTCATTTGTGCACTCCATTATTTTGAGAAAATCATTCAGAGACTTAGAGACTAAAGTAGTCTCCAAGTCTCCAAATCGAATCATGGTTAAGAAAATCATTCAGAGACTTAGATACTAAAGTAGTATCCAAGTCTCTAGATTGAATCATGGTTAAGAAAATCATTCAGAGACTTAGAGACTAAAGTAGTCTCCAAGTCTCCAGATTGAATCATGGTTAGGAAAATCATTCAGAGACTTAGAGACACAAAGTATTCTCCAAGTCTCTAGATCAAATAGTCTCCCAGTCTCTAGATCAAGCAGTATCCAAGTCTCCAGAACAAGTAGTCTCCAAGTCTCTAGATTAAGTAGTCTCCAAGTTTCTAGATCTAATCAGTGTTAACAAAATCATTCAGAGACTTAGAGACTAAAGTAGTCTCCAAGTCTCTAGATCGAACTCAGGGTTAAGAAGGTCTTTCAGAGTCTTAGAGACATTGAGCAAATGATAACCATGGTTAGAGTGTTGTTAAGAGGTGGTCGAGTTAAGCCTATTCAAAGACTTAGAGACTAAGGCTTGTCTCCAAGTCTCTAGATCTAATCATGGTTAGTGAAATATTTCAGATACTTGGAGATACACTGTGCAGAAGTAACTATGGTCAAAGCATGGTCAAGGCCTGATTAAGTCTAAGTCTATTCAGAGACTTAGAGACTAAGGGTTGTCTCCAAGTCTCTAGATCTAACCATGGTCAAGGAAATCTCTTAGAGACTTAGAGACTAAGTAGTCTCCAAGTCTCCAAAAGAACCATGGTTAAAGTAGGAGTTCCAAGGCTAGTTTAGAGCAATAAATCAACATGTGACAAGTGTCAAAATCTGGTGCATTCTAGAGAATAAAGGTAATAAAAGGTAAAATCAGTGCAAAATAGAGATAATATGTGTAGAATATTAAAATGAAATATCATTTCAATTCAATAGTCCAACTATTGAAAATACATTCAAATATTTCAACATATTCTGAATATTCAGAAAGTTTGCACGGGAGAGGAAATTTGTTTAAGTGATTCAAGGGGCAATTTTTATCTAAAATATCAAGTATCATATATCACCGGAAAGGTCTCAGAATGAGAATTCTAATTTTTGTAGACCATTTGAGTCCAGATCATATCAAATTTTTGCAGTTGCAGATATTTTTGGGGATAGATAGGTGTCGATGACTAGATTATTTTTTCTTTCTCCTATATCTAGTTTTTTCTCCATTGTAACAGGGATGGTGAATTTACAGCTGCATAGCCGACTTCATATTATTGTTTAGTTTTCAAGCTTTGGTCTATCTGAATGTATTGAAACATAAAGATATTAATAATATACAGTGGAATCTCCTATTTTAGATCTATGATGTCTTTTTGTACTTTTATTTATGCTCTTGTATGTTTAGTTTGTAAGACATTCTGAACATGCTGGTTACAAGGTAACTATGCAATTACTTGTGAGTTTCCTTCAAGGGAGGAGTAATTCTTGTGAGTAATCCCAGAGAGCTAGGTATTAGTATGAGAATTTGATACATGGATATGAGAATGAGAGGATAATTTGTAAGGCACTCTATCTGCAAATTTATTTGTGTTCTTATTAATTGTTTTTCTATGGATTTGAATCTCATTGGACTCTTTTCTCGGGATTAGCTACTGGTCTAAATTTTGATAAGCAGTTCTCATCATCAATTTTAAATCAAATTAAATCTTTACATTTCTATTTTTGAGAGTATTCATGTTTGATTGTATTCAAAGGATGCAATTCATTTTGCTGATTCCTTGAAGAGTGAATCACAAGAATAGCCTTCCTAAGTCTAGGGACTTTAAAAAGAAGAAGGATGAATGTCTTGAATCCACAAGAGGGTTTAGTGTTAAGCAGTGAGTCTGAAGATAGGTACACCCACCTGGGTCTGTGGAGCCTGAAGTGAAGAAGGATAATATCCTTATTAATTAGCCTTTTCCCTGTATGGATCTAAATTGGGAATCTAAGAGTTAGGCTTGAATAGCTATATATTGATTCTAGAAGAAAAAGTGCTAACAAAATGGTGACTCTACTGGGGATAGATATGTTCATAAAATATCTGGTGCTTCTAAAAAGTTAAATCAAATTTTAGTTGAGTTTGCCTATCTGAGTCACGTTATTAAAATGGTGACTCTGCTGGGTAAGAAATGGATTTTTGTAAAGTCTGTAATGACTAATTGTTCATTGTCCATTTATTGATCAGTTTGTGAATTTTAATCCCACACTTTGTGGGTGGGGACTCTGAATTCTTGTGCAACACAGTAGCATTTATTTACATGTAAAATTTTAGAGATTTGCCATATATTATTTGCAGATTTGAAGCCTTTGTCAGTTTGTTTTGGAAAGGAAGGATAAAATATCACATGGTTGTTTGAGTATGTTTACTTCTGTTAGCCATGAAAGAGTATCTCAGAAGAACCAACAAAGGTATTCTACTTCTCATGTGTTTTCCTTTCATGAGAATTGAGTGATTCAAATGCATTGCCTCTATTGAGTATTTTCAACACCAGGAAAGAGGTGTGTTCAAATTAGTGAGATGTCAAAACTTTTTTCATCTAAAGTTAGACCAGCAAGGGTCTTTTGAAATCCTTTCATACCAAGAGGTATGAGCCATTTTGTTTTGATGGAATTAAAGATTTCCCACATGGTGTGCCTCACAACATCAGAGATTATTTGCCTAAATCTTGAAGAGATCAAGTTGTTTTAGCAAGTTATCATGTTCAAATGTTCATTGATTTATTGGGTGACTTTGAAATAAAGCATGGAGATGTATACATGAAGTTGTTTGTCCAAACTTTGAAAGATATTGGTAGGGATTGGTTTTTGTTTTTACCAGCATGTTCAATTTCTTCTTGGGATGAATTACATGTTGCCTTTATGGAACAGTTTGGTGAGAGAATGAATTTGAGCAATGTATTTACTGATTGGTTGAATCTTAAGATTAAAGAAGATGAATTAGTTCCTGATTTCAATATCAGATTAGCAAGAGCTTTGCATGAAATACCTAAAATAAATAGACCTCAAGATCATGTGTGTGTGTTGTGGTTTACTTTGATGCATTTGAAATGAAGATGAGTTATAGGTTGAGAGACAAGGAACCTAAGACTTTGCATCAAGCTTTTAGGACAGCAATAGAGATTGAAAACAATTCAAAGTATGGATTGACAAAGAACGATTTCTCTAGAGGGATTTGCCGGCCAAATACATTTGAGAATGGACAAGAGTAGTGTGAAATGTTTGCAGCTCCAAGTAGGTGTATTGATACCACTACTTTTCTTTCTAATCAGGTCTTGATATCATATTTGAATAGATGTATGATTAATGATCCTTTTTTGCATACAGAGGAAACTTCTAATGATGATAGCAATGCATATGCCCAAAGAAATGATAGAAAAAAATGACGTTTCAAATACTTATGATGCTGAATTTCTCAATGAATCTTTGCCTTACAAATTTATATCAGAAACACCCTCTCATTTTGATCCTAGATGCAATGATAATAACAATGTTTTGAATGTTGAAGAGGATGTATATGTTTTACACTCTTATGAGGATCAAGAGGATGCTGAAACCCATCTCCCGCAAGAGAATGATATGTTGGAGAATGCTGATCCATTGTGCAAGCCTAGTATAACATGGGAAGATAAGAGAATTTGTGGAAATGAATGCAAATCAGCATGTCAAGGTAAGAGTATCTTCACCAATTCTGAAAATAATCTTTTACATCAACATGATACACATGAGTTTGGTATCAAGAGCTTTGAAGTGGATTTGGTGTCAAAACTTAAGGAAAGAGGGATAATAAATGATGGTCTTCCTTATGAGATGGAGTATGATACTATCTTGCAACTTTATCATGATATTATGGATGAAAATCAGAATGAAGATCAGTTAGTTGAGTCTTTTTAGTCAAAGGGTAAAGTGATAGATGAGTGTGTTTTTGAAATCCCTTCATTTAATGACGATCAATTGAAGCATATGGTTTGTTTGTGTAATGAAAATTTTACACATGATGAGAAACTTGAGGATGATTGGTGTCCTTTCCCATCTCCTCCGGTTGAAGAAGGTAGTATAAGTTTTCTATCCACTTCTTTTCCTAATGATAGGGGTGTTGAATCTATTGGAGTTGATGAAAACTATCAACCCACAACTCCCAAGAATCACCTGCATGCAAACCTGTCACAGAAAGAGAGAAGCAAAAAAGCTTTGGAGGCCAAAAATCACAGATTGATGGAAGAGGAAACATCTTGTGCAAATAATGGAGAAAAAACTCTTAATGCAATAACATCCTCAATTAATTAATAACCATCGAAATTGAATAATTTACAAAGAGG
>MU225984.1:735088-796439 GCA_018584345.1 Thuja plicata
ACCTCTCAAAAGCACAGATTAAAGAACAAGGCCAAATCTCTCATGAAGAGAACAGGGGCATGAAGATCTGGAGCTCTGATACCATATTGGAGTTGATGAAAACTATCAACCCACAACTCCCAAGAATTACCTGCATGCAAACCTGTCACAGAAAGAGAGAAGTAAAAAAGCTATGGAGGCCAAAAATCACAGATTGATGGAAGAGGAAACATCTTGTGGAAATAATGGAGAAAAAACTCTTAATGCAATAACATCCTCAATTAATTAATAACCATCGAAATTGAATAATTTACAAAGAGGGAATCCTTATAAAAGGATACCGAAACCCTAAACGGGAAACCCTAAAGGGAAAATCTAGGTTGCATAATAATAATTAATAAAAGAATTAATTATTAAATGCCTAAAGTTTAGCTTAAGTAAAAAAGAGATAATAAGTGACTTAATAATTAAATCAATATGATTTAATTAATAAGTGGAATCACTTTATTACTCTAACAGAATCTACTTAAAAGTAGTATCTCTTATTTTGAATCATATGCTAAAAGTGATTATGACAACATGGGTACTAATGTCTTCAAATTTTTTAATAATGATGCAGTTGATGATGACATTGATATGGATCAACCATCTCTTTGTTACCATCTTCATATGGGAGAAAAATACGGTGTTGTTAATCCACTATTTGAGGAATGCATTGAGTTTCCAGATTTGGTCTATTCTGATTTTAATGTTGAAAATGTGTCAATATCCAGTAAGAAATCAGATTGTATCTCTTCTCAGGCTAGAAGTGATTGTGAGTTTGAATGTGCATTTGATGGGTTGATTGTTTTGTGTAGTGAGCAGGACTATGATGTTGATCAGATGGCTCCTTGTGACCATGTGGGTAATTTGCAAGTGGAAGAGGTTCCCAATCCATGTTTTGAGGAACATGCTGATATGTCTTTCCATCTTGAAGTTTTTCTAGATTTTGGTATCCATGGTTTATGTGAGTATGATTCATTTGGCTTCTTTATGGATCAGCCAGCTAATGAGGGGGTAATGCAAGTGGAGTTTGATGTTTCTTATGGTGATGCATTTCCTCATTGTCATGGTTCAGATTTTTTGATATTTGCTAATGTGATGAATGAGTTTCATACTTTTGGTTATGCTGACTCCAATGGAAGGACTTCTAAAGGAATGAAAGGCGTTGCAAATAAGGTATTCTTCTTTTTTATGATTCGTTGTGAATTTTAATAGCAACGATACAAATACATTTTCATTCTGATATTTGTATGCCAAGAAGAAAATCAGATTTTTGATAGAGGCAAGTGCTGGTTTCAGTTGTGAAAAAGTTTGAGGATTTTCATAATTAATGTACATGTTGTATAGTTGATTTCCTTTCTATTGAGTGGTGTGTTTTATTTCAATAAAAGGTTCCCTGTTCTTGGAGAGGAGATTTTAAAGAGATGTCAATTAAGAGAAAAGAGGAGATAAAGAAAGTCTGATTTGAATTTTGACTGGTCCGCTTTAAACATGATATTCTGAGATTCTTTGCATGCCCGCATGGGGCACACATCCTCAGTCAGAGCCACATTTGGAACTCCAAAAGTCCAGGTACATTTTGGAGTGAGTATACTAAAAATTTCCCTAAGTGTAAGTTGTTGCCCTAAAAAGCTTGTGGAAAAGGCCAAGTTTTGATGCTTGTGAAAAGTGACCCTATGATTTTCATGAGATACCACTTAGAGAGTGGGTTTGACACCTTTCATTTAGAAAATCTAGTGGGATCTAGCTTTCCAATTTGAGTTTTGACATGTTTTTGATTTAGTCAATCAGAGGTGGTTACACAGATCTGCACTTTGTACTTATTCAGATTTTCCTAAGTGACCTACTTCAGAGGCTTGTGTCTGATGCCTGGTTGTTAGTAATGACATAAGGGTTTTGGTATTGTTTTGTAGGCATGGAAGTAAGTATTCTTGTCCATTTGTAGACCCCTATGAGCTCAAGTGACAACTTTTCCAAAGCTATTTTGTTTGCAATTAATTTTGATTTCCTGAGTGTCAAATGCAGAATTTCTAAGTACCTTACTTTGAGGTCCCACCATTTGTGCCCATTTAAATATTTTTAAGAATTGGATTATACCCCACATTTAAAATGTGAAAGTGTACCTTCTTGAATATTTATAGACTATGGCCAATCCATATGTCCACTTTTCCTAACTGATTCCAAATCCAATTTCTCAAATTTTACTGTGTTTTAAGTTCAGAAAGTGGTAAAGTGTTGACTTTGCAGATTGATGCCAATTGTCCAGTTGATCATCAGAACAAGTTAATGGCTGATTAATTTTCCTTGTGTGAGAGTGAATCCATTCTCTAAGGCTCAGAATCTAAGGGTTTCTTTGGTTAAGTTTTCAAAGTCAAAATCAAAGGTAGTTTTCATGCAGTTTGACAAGTGCATTTGCAGATTTGAGAAAGTGGTCAACTTGAAGGATTAAAATGTCTCACTTCCGAAAGCATCATAATGATTTGTTTTTGCAGGATGTTGGTAAACATGGAAAACTTCATGACTTAAAAATTAAAGATCCCTGGGAGGTCTTTTAGTCAGTTTGTGATGTCTATTCCAGAAGCCAGATGCTGGTTTTAGGTCGGCCAAATTGCAGAATTGTAATAAGTTGCTTTTGATGACCGCCAAGTTGAAGATTTTCACTGTAGAGATATAGTGGCTAATTTTTTAAACAATTAAGTTCCATAGGGTTTGCTAGTGGTTGTGATTTTGAGCCTTGCTTTGCTATGAGGAAAATGATGAGCGAAAGAGAACTTGTTCGCCGTCTTTCAGTATGTGAGACATTGGGCTTTGCAAAATGAATTTGTAGTGATTGAAATAAGGAAGGAGATGTCATGCAGTAGTATTGTTTTTAAAAGAAAAGGCAAACAACAAAGGGAGTTAAAGCATTTAAATACAAATGCATTTGTAGATGTGATTGCAGACCCCACACTTAGCAAGATGAAGGAGATTTAAAAAATAGTCCAATGTAAATGCAAATTGGCAGATGCAAGACAACATGGGTCTAAGGAGGAAAATAGTGCATGAATTTGTGAAAGAAAAAAATAAAAAACCATTTCAGACAAGTTGCCCAAATGTTGTTCAAATTAGTGCACAACCAATCACATTTGTAGTCGTATCTTAAAAACTACACACTGGGTCAGGCTATATTTTTAATCTGTTTGAGATGACCATGCATGCACTCTATAGAATTTTTTTTAGAGAAACCCAGTTTTAAAATCAAAAGTTAGGGTCCTCTGAATATTGGAAAAAATAAATAATCAATAGTGCTTTTAGACATTTATCCGACATGCATGGGGTTTGGGACTTTTTTAGTATTTTTATGTTACAATGCTTGTATGCATTATAAAGAAAGAGCCAAGAGGCTCATTTGTGGGACCCATTATTTTGAGAAAATCATTCAGAGACTTAGAGACTAAAGTAGTCTCCAAGTCTCTAGATCGAATCATGGTTAAGAAAATCATTCAGAGACTTAGATACTAAAATAGTATCCAAGTCTCCAAATCAAATCATGGTTAAGTAAATCATTTAGAGAATTAGAGACTAAAGTAGTCTCCAAGTCTCTAGATCGAATCATGGTTAAGAAAATCATTCAAAGACTTAGAGACACAAAGTAGTCTCCAAGTCTCCATATTGAATAGACTCCAAGTCTCCAGATCAACCGGTCTCCAAGTCTCTAGATCAAGTAGTCTCCAAGTCTCTAGATCTAATCAGTGTTAAAAAAATCATTCAGAGACATAGAGACTAAAGTAGTCTCCAAGTTTCCAGATCAAACTTAGGGTTAAGAAGGTCTTTCAGAGACTTAGAGACATTGAGAAAATGATAACCATGGTTAGAGTGTGGTTAAGAGGTGGTTGAGTTAAGCCTATTCAGAGACTTAGAGACTAAGGCTTGTCTCCAAGTCTCTAGATCTAATCATGGTTAGTGAAATCTTTCAGATACTTGGAGATACACTGTGTAGAGGTAACTATGGTCAAAGCATGGTCAAGGCGTGGTTAAGTCTAAGTCTATTCAGAGACTTAGAGACTAAGGCTTGTCTCCAAGTATCTAGATCTAACCATGGTCAAGGAAGTCTCTTAGAGACTTAGAGATTAAGTAGTCTCCAAGTCTCCAAAAGGAACCAGGGTTAAAGGAGGAGTTTCAAGGCCAGTTTAGAGTAGCAAATCAGCATGTGACAAGTGTCAAAATTTGGTGCATTCTAGAGAAGAAAGGTAATAAAAGGTAAAATCAGTGCAAAATAGAGATAATATGTGCAGAATATTAAAATGAAATATAATTTCAATTCAATAGTCCAACTATTGAAAATACATTCAGATATTTCAACATATTCTGAATATTCAGAAAGTTTCCACAGGAGAGGAAATTTGTTTAAGTGATTCAGGGGGCAATTTTTTATCTATAATATCAAGTATCATATATCACCGGAAAGGTCTCAGAATGAGGATTCTAATTTTTGTAGACCATTTGAGTCCAGATCATATCAGATTTTTGTAGTTGCAGATTGAAGCAGTTGTAGATGTTTTTGGGGACAGACAGGTGTCGGTGACTGGATTGTTTTTCCTTTCTTCTATATCTGGGTTTTTCTCCATTGTAACAGGGATAGTGAATTTATAGCTACATAGAAGACTTCATATAATTGTTTAGTTTTCAATCTTTGGTCTATCTGAATGTATTGAAGTAGAAAGATATTAATAATATACAGTAGAATCTCCTGTTTTAGATCTATGATGTCTTTTTGTATTTCTGTTTATGCTCTTGTATATTTAGTTTGTAAGACATTCTGAACATGCTGGTTACAAGGTAACTATGCAATTACTTGTGAGTTTCCTTCAAGGGAGGAGTCAGTAGATTGTGAGTAATCCAAGAGAGCTAGGTATTAGTATGAGAATTTGATACATGGATATTAGAATGAGAGGATAGTTTGTAAGGAACTCTATCTGGAGTTTTATTTGTGTTCTTATTAATTTTTTTTTCTATGGATTTTCATCTCATTGGACTCTTTTCCTGGGATTAGGCACTGGTCTAAATTCTGATAAGCAGTTCTCATCATCAATTTTAAATCAAATTAAATCTTTACATTTCTGTTTCTGAGAGTATTCATGTTTGATTGTATTCAAAGGATGATATTCATTTTGCTAATTCCTTGAAGAGTGAATCATAAGGTTAGCCTTCCTAAGTCTAGGGAATTTAAAAAGAAGAAGGATGAATGTCCTTAATCCACTATAGGGTTTAGTGTTAAGCAGTGAGTCTGAAGATAGGTACACCCACCTGGGTCTATGGAGCCCAAAGTGAAGAAGGATAATATCCTTGTTAATTATCCTTTTCCCTGTGTGAATTTGAATTGGGAATCTAAGAGTCAGGCTTGAACAGCTATATATTGATTCTACAAGAAAAAGTGCTAACAAAATGGTGAATCTACTGAGGATAGATATGAAATTTTCTTGTTGAGCCTTTCATAAAATCTCTGGTGCTTCTAAAAATTTAATTCAAATTTCAGTCGAGTTTGCCCATCTGAGTCACGCTAACAAAATGATGACTCTACTGGGGAAGAAATGGATTTTTGTAAAGTCTGTAATGACTAATTGTTCATTGTCCATTTCTTGATCAGTTTGTGAATTTTAATCCCACACTTTGTGGGTGGTGACTCTGAATTATTGTGCAACCGAGTAGCATTGATTTACATGTAAAATTTTAGAGATTTGCAGTATATTGTTTGCAGATTTGAAGCTTTTTTTAGTTTTTTTTGTCAAGGAATGATAAAATATCACATGGTTGTTTAAGTATGTTTTCTTCTGTTATCCGTGAAAGAGTATCTCAGCAGCAAAAACAAAGGTATTCTACTTCTCATGTGTTTTCCTTTCACGAGAATTTAGTGATTCAAATGGATTGCCTCTATTGAGTGTTTTCAACACTAGGAAAGAGGTGTGTTCAAATTAGTGAGATGTCAAAAAAATTTTCATCTAAAGTTTAGACCAACAAGGGTCTTTTGAAATCCTTTCATACCAAGAGGTATGATCCATTGTGTTTTGATGGCATTAAATATTTCCCACATGATGTGCCTCACGACATCAGAGATTATTTGCCTAAATTTTGTGGAGATCAAGTTGTTTCAGCAAGTCATCATGTTCAAATGTTCATTGGTTTATTGGGTGAATTTGAAATAAAGTATGAAGATATATACATGAAGTTTTTTGTCTAAACTTTGAAAGATGATGCTAGGGAATGGTTTTCTTTTTTACCAGCATGTTCAATTTCTTCTTGGGATGAATTACATGTTGCCTTTATGGAACAGTTTGGTGAGAGAATGAATTTGAGTGATGTATTTACTTATTGGTTGAATCTTAAGATTAAAGAAGATGAATTAGTTCCTGATTTCAATATCAGATTAGCAAGAGCTTTGCATGATATACCTAAAAGAAATAGACCTCAAGATCATGTGTGTGTTGTGGTTTACTTTGATGCATTTGACAAGAAGATGAGTTATAGGTTGAGAGACAAGGAACCTAAGACTTTGCATCAAGCTTTTAGGAAAGCAATAGAGATTGAAAATAATGAAAATTACAGATTGACAAATAACCATTTCTCTAGAGGGATTTTCCGGAAAAATACATTTGAGAATGGACAAGAGTAATTTGAAAAGTTTGCAGCTCCAAGTAGGTGTATTGATACCACTGCTTTGGTTTCTAATAAGGTCTTGCATTCATATTTGAATAGATGTATGATTAATGATCCTTTGTTGCATACAAAGGAAAATTCTAATGATGATAGCAATGCATATGCCCAAGAAATGATAGAAACAAATGATGTTTCAAATACTTATGATGCTGAATTTATCAATGAATCTTTTCCTTACAAAGTGATATCAGAAACACCCTCTCATTTTGATCCTAGATGCAATGATACTAACAATGTTTTGAATGCTAAAGAAGATGTATATGTTTTACACTCTTATGAGGATCAAGAGGATGCTGAAACCCATGTCCCACAAGATAATGATATGTTGGAGAATGCTGATCTATTGTGCAAGCCTAGTATAGCATGGGAAGATAAGAGCATTTGTGGAAATGAATGCAAATCAGCATGTCAAGGTAAGAGTATCTTCACCAATTCTGAAAATAATCTTTTACATCAACATGATACAAATGAGTTTGGTATCAAGAGCTTTGAAGTGGATTTGGTGTCAAAACTTAAGGAAAGAGGGATAGTAAATGATGGTCTTCCTTATGAGATGGAGTATGATACTATCTTGCAACTTTATCATGATATTATGGATGAAAATCAGAATGAAGATCAGTTAGTTGAGTCTTTTCAGTCAAAGGGTAAAGTGATAGATGAGTGTGTTTTTGAAATCCCTTCATTTAATGACGATCAATTGAAGCATATGGTTTGTTTATGTAATGAAAATCTTACACATGATGAGAAACTTGAGGAAAATTGGTGTCCTTTCCCATCTCCTCTGGTTGAAGAAGGTAGTGTAAGTTTTCCATCCACTTCTTTGCTTAATGATAGGGGTGTTGAATCTACTTATAGTAGTATCTCTGATTTTTAATCATATGCTGAAAGTGATTATGACAACAGGGGTACTAATGTCTTCAAAGTTTTTAATAATGATGCATTTGATGAGAACATTGATATGGATCAGCCATCTCTCTATTACCATGTTCATATGGGAGAATAATATGGTGTTGATAATCCACTATTTGAGGAATGCATTGAGTTTCCAGATTTGGTTTATTCTGATTTTAATGTTGAAAATGTGTCAATGTCCAGTAAGAAATCAGATTGTATCTCTTCCCGGGCTAGAAGTGATTATGAGTTTGAATGTGCATTTGATGGGTTCATTGTTCCATGTAGTGAGAAGGACTATGATGTTGATCAGCTGGCTCCTTGTGACCATGTGGGTAATTTGCAAGTGGAAGAGGTTCCCAATCCATGTTTTGAGGAACATGCTAGTATGTCTTTCCATCTTGAAGTTTTTCCAGATTTTGGTATCCATGGTTTATGTGAGTATGAGTCATTTAGCTTCTTTATGGATCAGCTAGCTAATGAGGGGGTAATGCAAGTGGAGTTTGATGTTTCTTATGGTGATGCATTTCCTCATTGTCATGGTTCAGATTTTCTTATATTTGCTGATGTGATGAATGAGTTTCATACTTTTGGTTATGATGACTCTGATGGAAGGACTTCTAAAGGCATGAAAGGAGTTGCAAATAAGGTATTCTTCCTTTTTATGATTCCTTGTGAATTTTAACAGCGGTGGTACAAATACATTTTCATTCTGACATTTGTATGCCAAGAAGAAAATCAGATTTTTGATAGAGGCAAGTGTTGGTTTTAGTTGTGAAAAGGTTTGAGGCTTTTCATAATTAATGTACATGTTGTATAGTCACTTTCCTTTCAGTTGAGTGGTGTGTTTTCTTTCAATAAAAGGTTCCCTGTTCTTGGAGAGGAGATTTTAAAGAGATGTCAATGAAGAGAAAAGAGAAGAGATAAACAAAGTCTGATTTGAATTTTGGCTGGTCCGCTTTAAACATGAGATTCTGAGATTCTCTGCATGCTCGCATGGGGCACACATCCTCAGTCAGAGCCACATTTGGAACTCCAAAATTCCGGGTACATTTTGGAGTGAGTATACTAAAAATTTCCCAAAGTGTAAGTTGTTGCCCTAAAAAGCTTATGGAAAAGGCCAAGTTTTGATGGTTGTGAAAAGTGACCCGATGATTTTCATGAGATACCACTTGGAGAGTGGGTTTGACAACTTTCATTTAGAAAATGTAGTGGGTTCCATCTTTCCAATTTGAGTTTTGACATGTTTTTGATTTAGTCATTCAGAGGTGGTTACACAGATCTACACTTTGTACTTATTCATATTTTCCTAAGTGACCTACTTTAGAGGCTTTTGTCTGATGCTTGGTTGTTAGTCATGGCATAAGGGTTTTGGCATTGTTTTTTAGGCATGGAAGTAAGTCTTCTTGTCCATTTGCAAACCCCTATGAGCTCAGTCGATAACTTTTCCAAATCTATTCTGTTTGCAATTAATTCTGATTTCCTGAGTGTCAAATGCAGAATTTCTAAGTACCTTACTTTGAGGTCCCACCATTTGTGCCCATTTCAAGATTTTGAAGAATTGGATTATACCCCACATTGAAAAAATAAAAGTGTACCTTCCTGAATATTTCTAGACTATGGCCAATCTAGTTGTCCACTTTTCCTAATTGATTCCAAATCCAATTTCTATAATTTTACTGTGTTTTAAGTTCAAAAAGTGGTAAAGTGCTGACTTTGCAGATTGATGCCAATTGTCCGGTTGATCATCAGAACAAGTTAATGGCTGATTCATTTTCCTTGTGTGAGAGTGAATCCATGCTCTAAGGCTCAGAATCTAAGGGTTTCTTTGGTTAAGTTTTCGATGTCAAAATCAAAGGTAGTTTTCATGCAGTTTGACAAGTGCATTTGCAGATTTGAGAAAGTGGTGAACTTGAAGGATTAAAATGTCTCGCTTCTGAAAGAATCATAATGATTTGTTTTTGTAGGATGTTAGTAAACATGGAAAAATTCATGGCTTATGAATTAAAGAGCCCTGGGAAGTCTTTTAGTCAGGTTGTGAGGTCTATTCTAGAGGCCAGATGCTGGTTTAAAGTCCAAATTACAGAATTGTAATAAGTTGCTTTTGATGACCGCCAAGTTGATGATTTTCACTTTAGAGATATAGTGGATCATTTTTTAAACAATTAAGTTCCACAGGGTCTGCCAGTGGCTATGATTTTGAGCCTTGCTTTTTCTATCATGAAAATGATGAGCGAAAGGGCACTTGTATGCCATCTTTCACTATGTGAGACATTGGGCTATGTAGCATGAATTTGCAGTGATTTAAATAAGGAAGGAGATGTCACGAAGGAGCATTGTTTTTAAAAGAAAAGGAAAACAACAAAGGGAGTTAAAGAATTTAAATAAAAATGCATTTGTAAATGTGATTGCAGACCCCACACATAGCAAGATGACAGAGATTTAAAAAATAGTCCAATGTAAATGGAAATTGGCAGATGCAAGACACCAGGGGTCTAAGGAGGAAAATAGTGCATGAGTTTGTGGAAGAAAACATTAAAAAACATTTCAGACAAGTTGCCCAAATGTTTTTCAAATCAGTGCACAACCAGTCACATTTTTAGTCATAGCTCAAAAACTACACACTGGGCTAGGATGAATTTTAAATATATTTGAGATGATCATGCATGCACTCTACAAAATTAATTTCAGAGAAACCCAGTTTGAAAATCAAAAGTTAGGGTCCTTTGAATATTGGCAAAAATAAACAATCAATAGTGCTTTTAGACATTTATCCCACATGCATGGGGTTTGGGACTTTTTTAGTATTTTTATGTTACAATGCTTGTATGCATTGTAAAGAAAGAGCCAAGAGACTCATTTGTGGGCCCCATTATTTTGAGAAAATCATTCGGAGACTTAGAGACTAAAGTAGTCTCCAAGTCTCCAGATCGAATCATGGTTAAGAAAATCATTCAAAGACTTAGATACTAAAGTAGTATCCAAGTCTCCAGATCGAATCATGGTTAAGAAAATCATTCAAAGAAAACCATTTAGAGACTTAGAGACTAAAGTAATCTCCATGTCTCTAGATCAAATCATGGTTAAGAAAATCATTCAGAGACTTAGAGACACAAAGTAGTCTCCAAGTCTCCAGATTGAATAGTCTCCAAGTCTCCAGATCAAGCAGTCTCCATGTCTCCAGATCAAGTAGTCTCCAAGTCTCTAGATTAAGTAGTCTCCAAGTCTTTAAATCTAATCAGTGTTAAAAAAATAATTCAGAGACTGAGAGACTAAAGTAGTCTCCAAGTTTCCAGATCGAACTTAGGGTTAAGAAGGTCTTTCAGAGACTTAGAGACATTGACAAAATGATAACTATGGTTAGAGTGTGGTTAAGAGGTGGTCAAGTTAAGCCTATTCAGAGACTTACAGACTAAGGCTTGTCTCTAAGTCTCTAGATCTAATCATGGTTAGTGAAAACTTTCAGAGACTTGGAGATACATTGTGCAGAGGTAACTATGGTCAAAGCATGGTCAAGGCGTGGTTAAAGGTAATAAAAGTTAAAATGAGTACAAAATAGAGATTATATGTGTAGAATATTAAAATGAAATATCATTTCAATTCAATAGTACAATTATTGAAAATACATTCAAATATTTCAACATATTTTGAATATTTAGAAAGTTTGCACTAGAGAGGAAATTTGTTTAAGTGATTCAGGGGACAATTTTTATGTAAAATATCAAGTATCATATATCACCGGAAAGGTCTCGAAATGAGGATTCTAATTTCACAGACCATCTGAGTCTAGATCATATCAGATTTTTGTAGTTGCAGATATTTTTGGGGACAGACAAGTGTCGGTGACTGGATTGTTTTTCCTTTCTCCTATATCTGGTTTTTTCTTCATTGTAACAGTGATGGTTAATTTTCAGTTGCATAGCAGACTTCATATTATTATTTAGTTTTCAAGCTTTGGTCTATCTGAATGTATTGAAGTAGAAAGATATTAATAATATACAGTGGAATCTCATGTTTCAGATCTATGATGTCTTTTTCTACTTCTGTTTATGCTCTTGTATGTTTAGTTTGTAAGACATTCTGAACATGCTAGTTACAAGGTAACTATGCAATTACTTATGAGTTTCCTTCAAAGGAGGAGTCAGTCTTGTGAGTAATCCCAGAGAGCTAGGTATTAGTATGAGAATTTGATACATGGATATGAGAATGAGAGGATAGTTTGTAAGGCACTCTATCTTGGGTTTTATTTGTGTTCTTATTAATTGTTTTTCTATGGATTTGCATCTCATTGGACTCTTTGCCCAGGATTAGGCACTGGTCTAAATTTTGATAAGCAGTTCTCATCATCAATTTTTAATCAAATTAAATCTTTACTTTTCTGTTTCTGAGAGTATTCATGTTTGATTGTATTCAAAGGATGCAATCCATTTTGCTGATTCCTTGAAGAGTGAATCATAAGGTTAGCCTTCCTAAGTCTAGGGACTCTAAAAAGAAGAAGGATGAATGTCCTTAATCCACTGTAGGGTTTAGTGTTAAGCAGAGAGTCTAAAGATAGGTACACCCTCCTGGGTCTATGGAGCTGGAAGTGAAGAAGGATAATATCCTTGTTAATTAGCCTTTTCCTTGTATGATTTTGAATTGGGAATCTAAGAGTCGGGCTTGAATAGCTATATATTGATTCTACAAGAAAAAGTGCTAAAAAAAGGTATTGGTTATGGTGAAACCTTTGCGCCCATTGCTAGCCTAGAAGGAGTAAGAATTATTCTTGCTTATGCTACATTCAAAGGATTCAAGGTCTACCAGATGGATGTCAAATCTGCATTCCTAATTGGAATACTATAAGAAGAGGTATACATTGAACAACCAGAAGGTTTTGTTGATCCAGACAAGATAAACATGGTATGTAGACAATATAAAGCCTTGTATGGATTGAAACAAGCACCTAGAGCCTAGTATGAAAGACTTTACTCCAATCTCATAAGCATTGAATTTGTAAGAACAAGTGAAAATAGCAACCTGTACTTAAAACAAGATACTATTGGTAATATTCTAATTGTTGAAATATTCGTTTATGATATCATATTTAGGGGTAATGAAATTTTATGTAAATCCTTTGCTAATGAAATGAGAAAAAGAGTTTGAAATGTCTATGTTTGGAGAGATCAAATTCTTTCTTGGTCTACAGATTCTTGAACAAGATGCATGTATATATATATCACTCAGTCCAAATACATCAAGGAAGTGCTGAAGATATTCAAGATGGAAGATTCCAAGCCAATTGGAACACCTATGGAAACCAGATGTTAGTTGACAAAGGAAGACAAAACAAATGAGGTAAATCAGACCTTGTGTAGATCAATGATTGGAAAACTAATGTATGTTGTTCATACCACACCAGATATAACACATGCAGTTGGAATAGTTGCAAGATTCTCTACTAATCCCGAAGAATCACACATGACTGCTGTCAAGAGAATTTTGAGATACCTAAAGAACACTGAGGACCATGGCTTATGGTATAAAAGAGAAGGAAATTTTTAGCTTCAAGTCTATACAGATGCTGATTGGACTGGAAACTTAGATGACCGAAAGAGCACAACTGGAGGAGCATTCTTCATGGGTGACAGACTTGTCACATGGATCAACAAGAAGCAAGGATGCATCTCATAGTCTACTGCAGAAGTAGAATATGTGGATGCTGCTGCAAACTACTATAATATTGCATGGATCAAACACTTATTGGAAGGTATGAATATGAAGATTCTTGAAATAGTGATTATCTATTGTGATAATACCAGTGCAATTAACATATCAAATAATCCAGTCATGCATGCTAAGACTAATCATATAGCAATCAAGTATCATTACTTAAGAGAACAAGTGAAAGAAAAATAAGTGATACTAGAATATGTTCAATCCAAGGAACAATTAGCTGATATATTCTCAAATCCATTACCGAAAGATACATTTGAGTAACTGAGAAAGAGACTAGGGGTCCAACCGTTGTCTATTGGTCAATAAGCTGACTAGGGAACTGCATCAGCCTAAACACAAATCATAAGATCATTCATGTTGATGCAAGCAAGAAAAATCGATTGTAATTATACATTTGTACACAATAAGGTACAAATATGCACCAAACATCAGAGATAATTTTGGCTAACACAGAGCTGTATTGCTGATGGATAGGGAAATTCAAGGAGTATATTATAAAATGGTGAAAAGATATAACATTGGCATAATCAAAGTCTATTTTGGCATTTTTGTCAAAGGGAGAGATTATATCATTATCCACTCATTATCCATGGAGAGAAGTTCCTAAGAATTCAAAGGGAGAGTTAATCATTATCCAAAGAGAAATTACATATGAAATATCCATCAAAGAGAGAGAAGTAACATGAGGGAGAGAATACATACTAAAGGAGAGATTGTTGTCAAAGGAAAAATAGATGATCAAGGAGAGGAACATACAAGGTAGAGCACATATCAGAAAAAGAATCAGAAGTTGATACATCTATCCAGTAAAGGGATTGAAGATTGAAGAAGACACTATGCAAGAAAAAATCTAAGCATATGAGCTTACTGAGAGCCACACATTTGTATTGGTTATAAAATATAAGAGTTGAGAGAGATTGATGAAATACACTTGATATATTTCATATTGTATTAGTAATAATACATTGTGATAATGTAGTTTATTGCCATCAATGCCAAAGTTAGAGATTGCTGACATATAACTGATTGAACATTTGAAGATGTTAAGTTGATCACCGAAATGTAAAAAGATAATGCAAGACATTAAATCAGTTAATGGATTGTATTGTCATTGATGTCAAATTGATATAATCTGATTGGTTATATACAAAGTGTCAAATAATTTAGAGAATCAGAGAGATAAATATTATGCTTTCAGTAATGCATAAAAGATCAGCATTCACTAAGTGACTACAAATGCCGATGGGCAGTGCACTCCGACGGATAGAGAGACCCAAAATTAAAGTCACAATGATTCTTGAGCAAGAAAACCGACAAGCATTACCAAAGAGAAAAATCACAAGAATTACCGACGAGAAAAACTTCACAGTGATGCTCGACAGACAGACAACCCCGACAAACAGACAACCCTGATGGAGATGCCCAAGGAGAACTGAAGTGTTGACCAAAGTTATCAAATAATTAAACATTGAAAGGAACTGAAGTTCAGAAATGAAAAAAATACTTAGCTGGCAAGAGCTAAAGATAGAGTTAACTGGCTGTTAGCATTTTTTTCATCGATAAATTAAAGCCAAAGATAAGTAAAATATTTAAAGCAGTTTTATTACAGTTGGCAAGAAGATATCTATGAGATAAAACAAGAGTAAATCTTTAAAGCAAGATTGGCTAAGATTATAGATCACACCAAGAATAAGAAAATCAAGCAGTGGAAAATAGTGATATCATGTCTATAAAGAGAGAATCTAATTCATTATGAAAGAGGGGAGTGAATAGAGAAGAAGGATGTTGGAGAGAAACTGATGAAGAACAACTTCATACAATCCTGATCAATCAAGATGAGGAAAGAGCTAAAGATTTTTACGGACACCGAGAAACAGAGAAGCACAACATCAACGAGAAGAAAGAAGTGGAGAAAAGGTATTGAAAAGATACATTGATTAGAAAGGTATTATAAGCTTACAATAGATCTGAAAATTGACAAGTATAAGTTGTATGTGTGAATAGATCATTTACTGTTTCAGTTTAGCCATTGATTCAGAAAGTATCTTAATCGAGTAGGACTTAACAAGCTTTTCTATATTGAGATATATCCCAAGGAGTATCAAAAAGTTTGATCATGAAGATAGAATGAGATTCCAGATACCATTCGACAAACTAGGGTTTGGTCAAAGAAGGTAGCATAGAGATGCCTGATATCAAGTGACAAACTATTCTATTCAAATCCTCTAACAATGTCACACCTAACAGTGTGTTTGTAACCTTTAACAAGGTTGGTTCTTCACCGAGCTCACTTCACAAGAGTAAAAAATTTGGGTTACCGGTCCCAAGTAGTTTTTCCCTTAATAGAGTTTCCACGTTAAAAATCCATGTGTCAATGTGTTTATGAGTCATTACTTTAGTTTTTTGCATTACACATAACTAATTTTGGATTGATCAATATACACTAAGAAATTTACTATTTTTCGGTAAATGAAAGATTGCTAATCTATAAACAGTAAGAATAAGGTTTAACAGTGAACTCCAAGTAGTAGTTATTTATTAATATTGTTTGAAGGAATTCATCTTGTAGGACTGAAGATAACTAGAGGCTTAATATTGTGGTACTACATTTTTGGGTTGATTTATTGGAATATTTTGAGGCCACTGTTTCACCCCCCCTCTCAGTTATTCTAACAAAGTGTATTGATTCAATATACTATATCTAAATGGAACTATTTTAACATATGTAGATGTTGCAATCCAGTTCATTAACTATGGATAGTTGTCTATGATATTTGTAATGAAGTAAGAATTCCATTTTGTATTTAAGCGGTGATATTTGTAATGATTTTGTTAGAAGATTTGTTCAGACATTTATAAGCTTTTCTTTTAGTATAATATCCTAGAAATATTCCTTCATCCCTTTTAGAGTCAAGTTTCCCCTTTCTATCATCTTTCAATATATAAAATTGACTTCCAAAAATTCTAAAGTAACTCGCATTTGGTGTGTATCCATACCATATCTCATAATGTGTCTTATTGGTCTCTTTCTTCAATTGAACTCAGTTTAGTGTATAGACAATAGTATTTACAACTTCTCTCCAGAATTTTTGTGTGATGCCTTTTTCAATCATCAGTGTTCTGGCACAATCAACAATTGATCTATTCCCCCTTTCAAAAATCCCATTCTGTTGTGGTGTTCTTGGTGCAGAAACTTGTCTTGTAATCCAATGCTCATTACAAAAGTTAGTGAATTCATCAGAAATAAATTCTCCTCCTCTATCTGATCTTAAACATTTCAGTTCTTTTCCACTTTTGTTTTCATCTTTAGCTTGATACTATTTGAACATCTTAAATGCTTCAGATTTCTCTTTTAAGAACATAATAGTCATCATTCTAGAATAGTCATCAATAGATAGAATAAAGTATCTATCACCATAATAGCTCTTTGTTCTCATTGGTCCACATAAGTCAATATGGAATAACTCTATAATAGCATTAAATGTGTTTGTTTTTCTCTTGAAACTAGACTTTGTCATTTCTCCCTTTTGACAATTTTTGCACATAACATGGTCGGGCTTTGAAATACTCGATAAGCCTCTTACTTTTCTTTTCTTACTTATCTTAACCATTTTGCCAAAGTTCACATGACATAAAATTTTATGCCACAACCAAACATCTTCATTTATAGCCAATAAAAAAGTGGTCTCAATATCATCAAGATAGAATAGATTACCTTTTGTTTGTTCACCAGTAACGATCAACTTTCCTTTTTCATTATAGATCATTTCCTTTTTGTTCTCAAATGCAACTCAGTGTCCTATGTTGTTCAGTTGTGAAACACTCAATAAATTCTAGTTAAGTCCTTTCACCCAATAAGCATTTTCACATCTGATCAGATTATTTAACATGATGGTACCTTTTCCTTCAACTGGGCAAGGTGAGTCATTACCCATCCTAACTGATCCAACATTATAATATTCAAAATTTTCAAAATTATCTTTATCTCCAGTCATGTGATGAGTACAACCACTATCAATAATCCAAACATCATTTTTGCTAAATTGTGATGAGTGCAGTTTCAACATACCTTTATTCCTTGTCTGAATCATCCTTCATAGAAACAAATACTACCTCAACATCTTCATTAGAATTAGTAGTAGAATTTTCAGGTTTGTTCTCAACTAGTAACAAGCCTTATTGCCTTTGTCCTTGTAATTTTGGTTATCTCTTCTTTCAGAGTGTCAGTTGCTTCACTAGTATTGGTCATCACTTCTGTCATACTTCTTTTCATAAGATCTGTCATTGTTTCTTTCATCATTTCTCTTGTTAGGGCATCTAGCAGAAAAATGTCCAATTTCTTTGCAATTAAAATAGACCAATGGTAATTTACCTTTATATCTTCATTTACCTCTATGTATTCTCCTATCCATTAGTGCTTGAAGTTCATCAAGTTCTTGTTCATCACTATCATTTCTCATAGTGTGTTTGTTACTATATTTTATTTTTTCACAAAAGATTTGAATGCAGACTCAATAGTTGGTAGGACACCATTGTCATAGTTTCTCATCTCAAATTAAATAAGTCTACCAATCAAACTATCAAGAGTAACATTATTACTAGCTACTGCTCTCATTTCTTGAATTACAGATACTCTAATAGCATAAACATGCAGTAAGGTTCTCATGATTTTACTTAAAAAATTTTCTTCCTCAAGTACTCCTACTCCGTGAATAGCATTAACAACTTCTTTGATTTTTTTACTGTACTGAGTGATGTTGTCTCCTTATTTCATTCTCAGGTCATCAAACTTTTCTCTTAGGCTTTCAATCATAGCTCTTATCACATTTTTATCTCCTCCATGTACGAGCTTGAGTTTTTCCCAAATTTTATTTGTAGAGGTACACGATTTGACATCTTCAAATTCAACATCAGATAGTGAAGAATAAAGTTCTATCATCATATAATTGTGTTCATGTTTCTCTCTCAATTAATCGATAACTAGAGGTCTAGTAGGTGCAACATATTTAGTATCTAATTATTGTGTGACATCATTTCCAATACCTGATAGATGAAGTCTTATCCTACTTTGCCATGATGCAAAGTTGTCTTCATTCAACTTAGGCAAATCCCTTTTACTCATCTTGTGATCTTTAGCTCAATTCTTTAAAATCTCTTCCAAGAAATAAAGCTCTGATACCAACTGTTTGAATAACTCAGAGGGGGGTGAATTAGTGGCCTAAAAGTATTTCCAAAAATCTAACCAAAACTTATATCTCAAATTTAATATCCTCTAGTTATCTTTCAGTCCATCAAGATGTATGCCATAAATAATTTTAACAAATATAAACTGCTCAGTAAGATTTATTGTTTATATTTTCTAGACTTTACCAAGTAACAGCAAATAAACTTAGTGTTAACTGACCAATCTAGTATCACTAATGTGTAAAACATAATATCAATGCAATGAAAGAAATACACATTTGACACATAGATTTAAATGTGGAAACCCTGTTAAGGGGAAAACAACTTGGGACCAGTAACCCAAAATTTTCACTCTTTTGAAGTGATCTCAGTGAACAACCAACCCTATTAAAGGTTACAAACACACTATTAAGTGTGACCTTGTTAGAGGATTTAAAACTAACAATTTGTCTTTTGACCTAGCACTCACTATGTTGTCAACAAGAAAACCTTTTGATACTCTTGAGTATCTTAATACATTAAGGATGGTTAAATCCCACTCGGTTAAGAGATTTTATGAATCAATGGTTAAAATGATACATTATATGATTTGTTCAATAATACAAATTTGACTTGTAGATATTTAGATCTATTGGTATTCCAATAATACCTCTCTAATAAATGTTCACTTCAGTTCCTTTGCTTTCTTTCTTTGTTCTTTCTTCTTGGTGAATGCTCTGTCCTCTGTTGCTCAGTGTCTGTAAAATTTCTTGGCTCTGTTCTTCAGCTTGTATGATCAGATATACATGAAGACTTCTATCTTCACCACAATTATATTCAACATTCCTCTTTTTATAATGAATTAGTTGTCTCTTTATATAGACATGATTAGCCACTCAATCTCCTTTTTTTTGGTCGTAGATCACATCTTGATCCATAAAACTCACCATTCTTTTCTTTATCCTATAAAGCTCTACTTTAGTTTTATTCTATAGATCTCTCCTTGATAACTATAGTTTAAATCTCTTCCATGCTTTAGTTTAACTGATTGTTAAGAATAAAACAATCAATTAGTCAATCTCTAAATATAGCTCTTCCAGCTAAGTTTTTTGTCATTCTTTAACTTTAGTTCTGATCGGTCATTAACTCTAGTTAGCTTGGTTATTGACTATAGTTGTGCTCAGTGACAACTTCAGTTATGCTTGGTAACAAATTTAGTTATGCTCAGTAAATAGTTCTTTCTCAATTACTGCGGTGCTCGATATACACTATGAACTTCTCGGTGTTCACTATTCATCGGTGTGCACTGTCCATTGGTTTTTACTGTCACTCAGTGTATAGATAAATTTTATGTTTTACCGACCACATAAACTTTTTCTCTTTGGTCTCTTCAATTTTATGACAATATGTGTATGAACAATCATATTATATCAAGTTGACATCAATGACAATACAATACATTAACTGATTTAATGCCTTGCATTATTTTTTGCATCTTAGTGATCATCAAATTATCATCTTCAAACATTCAATCAGTTATAGTTCATCATCCTTGATATACAAAAAATCACAGATAGAATCAAATACCTTTCACATGGAATTAGGGTAAGCACAACTCACGTTCAATGGAATTCCCTAGCTCCTTCACTTTATTCTCTTCTCTACAAAACTGGTGATCAAAATGACTAATATGTTTTACTTATAACTTGCAGTATTCAAACCTAACATAGTTCCTAATGTAATACCATAAAGCTACTATACTCCATTCTACCATCAACTTCTAGGAGACCACCCAATGAGACATGTGTAACCATGTGATCATAGATATAGACTCCAAATACATTACTATGTCTATCCATAAGCTCGTATCTACTCGTTTTACATAAAAGGGACTAGATAGTTTACTATTATATTTTTCTAAAACTCTCCCTAAGGCCATGCTAGGCCATTTTAAGCCGATGTTGAAATTATAACATCAGGAAAAGATCCATCAGCATCTACTGACGCTCCCTGATCTTGTCTCACTCTAATTCTTTTCTTTGCATCCCTTATCGCTGTCCTTATTTCCTTACTTTGTGATTATTTTGTTGAACTCATCTTTATACTCAGCCATACTCTAACCAACATCACCAATGTTACTCTTTATAATTGTGGGTGGTTTCTTGTTGCTCGTTGGTCCATTATATTTGCAAAACTTTTTTATGCATCCTTGATTATTACATTTATAACATGTAGGTGATGGTTTGTTCTGATTAACGTGCAATTTGCAATTTCTTGCAATGTGCCCAAATTTTTTGCACTTATAACATGTGATCTTAGATGCTCCTTCCTCACTAATGCAATCTTCCTTCTTTGATTATTGATCACATTTTCCATATTATGCAATTTTCTGCCCATATTCATAGCAATTGAAACAATAACCAGAAAAGTGTTTGTAAGGGTTCTTACATTTTCAGTCTTTCTTCATGTGACCAATTTTGTTGTATTCAAAGAATCATCCCATAAAGGGTCTGAACTATTCTCTATGTCCTGCATTCTGATTAGGTATTTTCTCTTCTTTGTCTTCTGATTTCTCTTCTTGAGTTTTAGAACATTCAGCTTCATCAAAACCAACTCTAGTCTTATCACCTTTAGGTTTTTTTCTCTCCATCTTTTCATCAATTTTGTCACAGCTCACATGAATTTTTTTGATGTTATTATTTTACTCAACAAGATCTCCTTTAATAATATAGTGGTACTTTTCTAACTCTTGATACTTGATTCTGACATCATCAAGTTCAAGCTGCAATATTCACATCTAAACATTTGCATTCTTCAAGGTTTCTTCAAGTCTACTCTTTCCAATATTTTATTGTTGAATTTCCTTGGACATCTGTAAAGTAGTAACTTCAAAATCATGTTTAATGCTCCATTTTCCTTCTCAACCTATTCAATCAGATCTGATGAATCATTTTTAGGTTCCCTTATCTTTTCTAAAAGTTCTTTCCTTTTTTCCCTTGAATATTCAAGCTTCTCTTTAAGCTTCTTGATGTAATCTTCAACACTTCCCAATTTGAAATTTAATTCCACATTATCAACATTAGCCTTATCAAGGTCTTCAAGTACTGCTTCAAAATTTTCTTCCAAAATGCTTGAATCCATCTGAATCTCCCTCAAGCTATTAGGCTTTCTCTCCAAGGGCCAAAAGCTATGATACAAATTGTTAGGATCAAGAAACAATGAAAGGGGGGGGGGGTGAGTCAATGTTTTAGTACTTTTAATTAACTTTAAGCAATTCAAACTTAAACATGCAATAACTAAAATGAAGAGAACATAAGCATAAAGTAAATAAATCATAACACCATGATTTTTTTAGGAGGAAACCCTATTAAGGGAAAACCCCAGTGGGGATGGTGTTAGCACTATTAAAAATCTTCATGGTTCTAGGCTTTTCCAAGTGTTTTTTCCCTAGTTTCATGAGCCCTAATGCTCTGTGCTTAAAATCTTGTATCAATTTCATGAAAAAACCTTAAAACCCTAGGTCTTTGTGGCTTTTTATAACTTGAAGTTATCTTTTTTGAGTCACTTAAGTCTTATTAGCCCATGTGCCATTTTATCTTTTATGCCTTGTCTCCTAATCTCACAATCAAGATGGAATATTCCTCATGGTCTAGAGACTTGGTGCAACAAGTTTATCTCTTAATCTCAAAAGATAACGGATTATACTATTTTCATTCAAATGTCTGGTGAAGGCTGGTTATATCTTCTTGGCAGACCTAGTTGTATCTTTATCTATGAAAGTCATGATGCTTGGAAGTTAACACTTAACATTCAGCAATATGGCGACAAAGTTAGTGCTTGAATTTCTTATGTTTATCTCCTAATCTCGTGAGGATGTAGTTAAGTGGGAAAGGATATAGAGATTTGGCACCGACCATCAATGGAGATCAAATCGGGTGGCTTTCACTAGATCTCATTAGTTAAGTTTGGTCAAGTTAAATATTTGGAGATTCAGAGATTGCCTTTTATCTCTGAATCTTGGGGTCAACATGAGTCAAGTCTTGTTTTCGGGAGATCACGCACTAGCCATTGCTCAAGATTGAGATCTAGGTTTATTGTTGAATGACAAGATAAGTCAAAGTCAAGAAAGTAGATTTAGCAATTCAGAGATACATGGCTGAGACTTAACAAGATGCAAAAATGTGTCAAAGAGACTTATAAGATCAATGGTTGTCGCTGGATCTCTGGGTAAACCATGGGTTAGGCTAGGCATTAGGAAACTTAGAGATAGTGTTGTCACTAAATCTTGCAATGGGACCATGGTTAAGTAAAGAAAAGTTAATGTGCAATTTAGTTCTTTTGATCGGATGAACAAAATTGTTCCTCAAAGGCGAGATGATCTGATCATGTTGCATTAAGGAAATGAACTTGCTTGACACGTAGCTATATTGAGGTCACCTATTCTAGTTTTTCATAGGAGGTTAAAGGTAGATAAGTTTGAGAAGATCTAATAGACGGTGCTTTTCCTTAATTCTAGAGATGATCAAAGATTAATGCTCAAGGTATTGCACTTGCATGACGCATGTCCGGGCCGGTCAGCACAGGTCAGAAAGGAATAGGGATTTCTTAGGGCCACTAGTATTTTGCCACATGGAGTTCAGTGGGACAAATGGTTTCAAAGTAGGAAAAAGGGTAAATGTAAGGAAAGTTTATGTTGATCAGAAGGACAATGCTATGCCTAGATGCAAAGATGATCAATAGATAATGTTAAAGGCATTGTGCCTGTCTGCCACGTAGAAGTTCAAGATCATCAGCCCAGATGACTTAAGAGAAGATCTATGGCTTGTTTTTAAAGTTTGAAAAGATTCAAATCTCAACTGTTAATGCCCTATTCTATGCCACCTATAGCCATTATAACTAGATGTTTGATTTTTAAATTGTTTCTCAGGGTTTTTAGCCATGGCACTACTTTCTGGGTTGCAGATGCATTAAATGGTTTGATCTAATCTTTTGGATTGATTTGATGAGGTTGTAGGGTACCTAGGTGATAGATTTTCTGATATTTTAAGTGTCATAAATGTTTAAGGGTGGTGACTTAGGGTTTTCAATCTTATTTGCAAATATTCTAACCATTGTTGCCTCCCTGTCTATTTTAGCATTAATGTTGGTTTGGTTCCCATGCTGTGGTGGTTGTGTTTTAGGGTTTCTTTTTTCCCTAAGGCAGTCCAAACTCATGGGATCATTTTTGTATATCTAGGGTTTTTGAGGTCATTTATAAGGATAAAAATTTTATGCCACAAGAAGGATTGTAAGCTCTGCATGTTGAATTAAGACTATTACTAGTCCTTTTGGCTCTGATTATTTATGTATTAAATATTTTAGCAATAAGATATATCTGTAACCCCTGTAATTTGTGAATTCTGATTGAATTTTAATGCCTTTGTTTTGGTTTCTTGTATTCATTTGGGTTAAGTGTTAAGGAAATTTTAATCCATCACTCTGTAAGACAGAGGGTCTAATTAGTTTAGGGTTTCTTTCAGAGAGAATTAAACATCCTTAAAGAAATTTTATTAAGTAAATAAATGAAGTGAATTGGATAATTACATCTGCTTCCATGAAGTGTGAATTGAGTATGTAAGGCATAGTCAAGTTCAGTGATCAATTCCAGGTTTTACATTGATGTATGTTATTGTTAAGAGTCTTTTCATTTAGAGTGAATCCATACCCACTGGATAGGACACTGGTCTGATGTGTTAGATTTGTCAGTCTCATCAAAATTTATAAAATTTGATACCATTTACATGTTTTATACTACATCCACCATTCCCGCCTACTTGTGAAGTTACTCAATATTAAGGGCAGAAGATAGGTAGTGCCCACTTGATTTTGTAGAGATCAAAGTGCATAAGGTTTTAGGACCTTGTTGAACGTTACTTCTTCTCTTTGTCAAATCAGTGCATGGCTCTATAGAGGAATATGCCTGAGCCGCATGTATACAAGGATCAACAAAAAAAATAACTAACAAAAATGAAAACTCTACCTTGGGACCTAGCACAAAGGATTCTTGAAGGGCTTATCAAATCAAAGTGGAGATTGACCCACCTACCGGGGTCTAAGAGATAAGTTTATTTCATCAGTTTCATTAAATATTTGCAAAATTTAAAGTTGAATACTCATATTTGAATATCCCAAGTTTGTTTGGGTGGTGACTCCAAATTTTGTTGGCTAGTGTTTCAATTTGAGATTACAATTATATTTTAAATCTTGTTTGTTTAAGATATAAGAAATATGAGAAACACCTGAGAATATATGAAAGAACATCTAGAAGCTGAATTGGAGGGTGGGATTCCAAAGCCTACTAAAATAAATTGGTCTAAAAGAACAAAGTCCACTAGTGGAAGTTCTTGGAAGCCAAAGGCTTCAAGTGTAGGTAAGCCCTTGGGTTTTTTCCCAGAGGGAAGTGATCCTTCTCCTATGAGTACTGAATAACATGGTTTAGGCTTCTTTGACAACATGTTTGATACTCATGTCCAAGAAGACATATCTCAACAAATGGGTGTGACTCAGGTTCAATATAGAGGAGAAAATGAAAAAGGAAAACAATACAGATTTTAGACCTAGAAATCTTTCAAATATAGAAAATTCTTCCCAAATTAAAAGGAATAACCCTTTTCTACAAGATGATCTGTATGAACAAGCAATAAATCAAAGAGAGATAGAGCTTCTAAATCTTGAGGATTCTCTAAATTCTTATATTACTTTACCTAATCCTGATATATTTTTTGGAAATAATGATGCCTTGAGAAGACAAAGACAAGAACAAATGATATTAAGGAAAATATTAGAAAAGGAGAAGGAGGAAGAAGTCATGGAAACTATGGTTGAGAATGGGGACTTAAAAATAAGGCTGGCTCAACTCAAGTTGATGAATTAAGGTTTTGATCAGAATTATAAGGGTTTAAATTAGGATATTTTTGGTAATATGGATGCCAAGAAGAACTGTGTGGAGAAGGAGAGATTTTTAAAGAAAAATCAAATGGAGCAAGATCCTATGATCAGACAAATTGTGGATTGGGAAAATGAAATGCCTTAAAGGCCTCATGCTTCTTTACATGATCCACCTTGAGTTAGTACAAGTAACCCTACATTAGACAAAGGTAAATAGAAGGTTACTAGCATACAAATTAATGAGTCCAAAGATACAATGAAGGCATCTCAGGGTATGTCTTTACTTGATATAGAGCTAGAAAGAGCCAGAAAAGTAAAAGATGATATTTACAAACAGTTGGAAAAGGTTGAATTAGATGTTGCTACTGCAAAAAATGAAGAAGAAGATTGCCTTCATTTAGTCTACTACAAATCTAAAGGCACTTAATACTACTACTAATACTCAAGGTAGTATAGGATTATGTCCTAAGGTGCAAACAAAATTTTTTAATACTAATGCCATGGGATCTAGTTCATCAGGGTATTGCAAATCATGGCCAGGGTTTTGGTACAAGTGACCAACATCTGGGAGGTGGTTTTTAGAGAATACCCATGCATTTGGAGACATATTAAAAATTATATTTAGATGGTATTCAACACCAGCCAAATGTCTTTCCAAATAAAATAAGGGATAGAATCCCTAAGTTTAGTGGAAATAATGTAATAACTAGTGAAGAGAACCTAAAGGCTTTCTCTAAAAAAATGAATGACTATGAAATAGAGGATGACGATATTGTTATGAAGCTATTTGTATAATCTTTAATTGAAGGTGCCAAAGATTGGTACCGTGCCCTTGTTACTGAAGCATTAATTCATGGGATAAATTTACACAATGTTTTAAAGAATAATATGGTGATCAGGTGAATTCCGGTTATATGTTGAATGAGTTCAATAACATCAAGAAGTTTCAAAATGAAACAGTAACTAAATTCAATAGAAGATTCTAGAAGGCCATGCATAGACTATTCCAAGTGCTGAGGTTAGATGAAAATGTTTGTCTTACTACATATTGCAATGCATTTAATGGTAAAATTTCCTATCTTGTAAGGGATAAGAATCCTAGTAATTGAAGGGATGCTTATAAGATGGTAGTTAATATAGAAAGTAATAGAAGGGAATCGTGTAAAATTGGGAAGAGAGATGATGGTAGGATATGGAAAGACCCCAAGGGTCAATCTAATATATTTCCCAAGGAAGAAGGTAAAACTGATAAAGTTGACAAACTAGTCACTCCTATCAAGGACTTTAATGCTAAGGTAGAAAAGAATGAGAGAGGCTTTCAGAATAACAAACAAAAAAATTAGAGGTCTTATAAGCCTTATAGATTTCAGGACATGCCCTATAAAACAAATTGGAAGGATGGTAAACCTCTGTCAGAGGGACCAAGTAATGTCAACAATAAAGGTACATCTGATCCTTTGAAGAGAAATAATGTACACAATGTAGAGAATGTTTCTTGTTGTGTACCTTGCAATATGCCACATTCTCCTTTAGAGTGTGTGGTTGCCCAAGCTTTGGCAGGGTCTACTGAGAATGAGGGTGAAAAAAGTGATCAAGAGGAGAGGCCTCAAGTCAACATGTTCATGGCATATGCTGAAAAATAAGGTGATGAACCGTATGATGTTATGCATCATACTATAAATGTTTCTAATGAAAAAGATGAACATGTTTAATTAAGAAGACCTAGTGATGAAGAGGTGAAGTCTCTCACTATTGCTACAATTTCTCAAGCTAGGAGTGCTTACAATTTAAGAAATAGAAGGGTAGATAAGGACCAGGGAAAGCCAGGTTCATTGTTTATAAAAGAAGGTTCTCTTGAACCCCAATTCAAAACAAGGATAATATTCAAGACCTAAGCAAAGGTACCCCCATTGTTGATTAAATATTAGATAAAGCCAAGGAAAGAAAGGGTAAGGACTCTAGTGGGGATGTCTTAGGTTTTCTTGATTTTGACATGAAACATACACTATCTCAAATGAAGGTGTCAGTGCTATTGGTTGAGATGCTAAAAATAAAGGAGCATAGAATTGATGATATTATTCCTACTACAAAGATAGTCAAGAAAAAAGAAGAATTTGAGGAGGAGGATCCTAGAATCTATGTAGGAAAAATTATTACCCAAGAGCCCTCTCAAATTTATCCATTTTATGTGACATTGCCGGTGAATGAATTATTAATAAGAAATTGTATGATAGATTCTGGTGCAATAACAAATGTAATGCCTTATGGTGTTATGAAAGAATTAGGCTTAAAAGTTGATACATATTTTGGATGATATTTTATAACGGATAATAGAGAGGTACCTATGGTAAGAACCTTAAAAGGTATTGAAGTGAATATTTTTGTTTTTCCTGAGGCTACATTCAAAATGGATGTTGTTGTGGTTGATACACCACCACTCTATGGTATGTTACTATCTAGAAAGTGGGCAACAAAAGTTGGAGGACATTTGCAATTGGACCTATCATATGCTACAACCCCTATAAATGTGAGTGATGTCAAATTGTATAGGGATCCATGTGCTCCAGTGATAATTAAAAGGAGGGATCCCAAGGGCCTCAATTGCTTTGTTTATGTTGACATGGAAATTTTTAGGATTGAGAAAGATGGGTCCAAAGTTGAAAATCAAGACCCAATTGTGAAGGAGTCACAATCACATCAATATGAGGTATGGAAGATTTAATTTGATGGTGCATTCTCCAAGGAAGGATTTGGAGTTGGTATTGTTTTTATATCTCTATTAGGTACTACATTTACATATTCTTTCCTCTTAGCTTTTCAATGCACAAATAACACTGCAGAGTATGAGGCATTTTTATTAGGATTAGAGGTTGCCATAAAGCATGGCATAAAATTGTTAAGAGTATTTGGGGACTTGGAATTAGTTGTCTCCCAAATTAGATCCCTATATGCTAATAAAAATGATAGACTAAAATTATACAAGCATGTAGTATGGGATGAAATAGAGTTTTTTTATGCTTTCCAAATAGAATGGATAGAGAGATCCAAGAACATTATGGATGATTTCTTAGAAAATGTTTCCATAAAGAATAATGATATAACTTTGATTGGGATTTATACTATTGAACCCAAGACCAGGCCTACAATTCCAGATAATGTATACAATTTGCAAGTTTTTGACGATGGCAAGGATATTCTAAGGTTAATTTAATGTATAGATGATTATGAGGGCCAGAGAATTGACTGTAATGATTTGGTTGAAACCATAGATGAAAAACAAACTATTTTTTGGACTGAGGTTGTTTAGTTGCCAACAAATGTCATACCTAAGGGTTTGGTTCATCTTGAGGGCATCTTCAGTGACTATGATGGTCACTTTCTTAAGAGATCTGATGTAAAAATGGATAATGTTGAAGGGGTAAATATAGGGTCAGAGAGATTCCCTAAAATGGTATACATAGGAAAGAACTTAGCCCCTCACATCAAAGCTAATTTGATCATCTTATTAAAGAAGTTAAAGCATGTTTTTGCTTGGTCCTATAAATATCTTAAGGCATATAGGGAGGACTTGTTTCAACATGAAATTCCTATAAATTTTGATGTGAAACCTTTTAGACAAAATAAAAGACCCATCAATACATTTCTAGCATAAAAATGTAGAAAGAATTAATAAAACTTGGGGAGGCTCAAATTATAAAACCAATCAGACATTCACCATGGGTGTCAAATCTTGTGGAAGTGAGAAAAAAGAATGGAGATATCAAGATTTGTGTTGATTTTAGAAACCTTAATGTAGGGTCACTGAAAGATAATTATTCCTTTCCTAATATGGAGGAAATTATACAAAGAGTTACAAGTTGTGACCTTTTATCCATGATGGATGTATTCTTTGGTTATAGTCAGGTTTTGGTTAATGCGTCAGAAAAATTCAAGAGAACCTTTATTACCCCTTGGGGAACTTATGTCTATGTAAGAATGCCTTTTGGTCTCATGAATGCAGGGGCCACTTTTCAGAGAGCAATGGATGTTTCTTTTAAGGAATTAATAAACATAATTAAAGGGGTACAATATTTCTTAGGAAAAGTAAATTTTGTAAGAAGCTTTATAAATTTTTTTGTAGAAATTGTAAAACATGTTAGGAATAAGAGTCCATCAACACAACTGAGAGGGTGAAAACATTGTGAGACGGATTATTAAACATTAAACTTTATAAAACAAAACTTCATATCAAATGATAGCACAATAAAAAGATCCCTTTTTGTTGAGGAAACCTTGTTAAAGGTAAAACCCCAGTGGTAATTAGCATTCACAAATGATGTACTGAGAGTATAGTATCCCTGTTAAAAGATTTAGCCCTGTTAGGAGCTTATTATAGTATTACAGTACAAAGTCCCTGTTAAATGACATACCCTATTAGGATTCAAGAGTAAAAAATGGCTCACTACCCAGGCACACTTCCTAAAGAAGGTTAAAGTCACCCTCAAGGATTTACAATCTAAACAAGTGTATATAGAAAATATACAATCCTGTGGACTGTCTGATAGCAACTCTTTGCTTGGTCAATTCCAATGAAGTACAATGAACATATCCTCTACTCTACATCTGGAAGTTAATAAAGCTTCACAACATCCTCACTTCTTTGTTAATCACCTTCTCTTCATACTCACACATACATCTTTTCAAAATAAAAGATCTCTCATATATACCCTATTACAATAATTGATTAGGTTGGCCAATTAAGATTTACTAATATAAAAATAATAATTAACCCCTTTATAAGATACACATAGTACCTATAAAAATTATACATCAATTATAATACATTAGATATAATCCAAGATCCATAATCCACGCTCACAATCTCCAATACACGCTACATCTCTGAAGTCAACCCCAAATAATTCTTCTCCAGAATATATGCCACAATTGACATCGTCAATAAGCATATGACTTGTGACCCAAAAAAAATTCCTAAACATGTCTTTTGGCATCCCTTAAGCTCGCATAACCTGAATCTTCATCTTGTGTAAGATATACTCAAAACACAGACACTCTCTCTGTCAATCATCACTATCATAGTCCAGAAACTAGGTTTTACCAATACATCTGTAACTTATGCAATATTAAGCCAAGTAACCTTAGAAATAAGATCACCATATATCCTTCTACATATCCCTATTTTCTCCTGATCTAATTCATCAGTACAGTATTCGTACACTTTTTTCATTCGTCATACAATAGTAACAACCAGTCTATTCAACCTCCAAAGAAAAAATATGTTGACATCAGTGGTAAAACATGAATGCCAAAAACATCAATAATACCCAATTCCAAAAACATCCAACAATATCCCACTTTGGCATTAATGGAAACATATGGGAAAATCCATCAACCTAAAAAGTGCTAACTCTCAATACAATCTTCTCAATATCCTCAACACAATTCTCCCTAAAATAGCAGGGATTTTCACATAGAATCTCTCCCCTTTTGACAACAATGGAAAAGGGTTCCATAATTCTTCATCAAATCTTCATGTTTAACAACTAGGTGTAAATATTACCCAAATTTGTTCTGTAGTATTCCTGCGATCACTCCCCCTGAGGAATAGATCCATACATCAAGTCTAGAAAATGATATAGCTCTGAAAACCACTAGATTGATGCATTCCTGCATCAATTAATTACCATAGGGAGAGGCTTTGACCCCAAGCATTGTTCTAAGATACTCAAAAGCATCTTTTGGCAAAGGTTTTGTAAATATATCTGCTATTTGTTCCTTCATGTTAACATAATCCAATTTGATCTCCTTCTCTGCTACCTTGTCTCTCAAGAAATGATACTTAATAGAAATATGTTTAGTCTTTGAATGCATTATAGGATTATTTGAAATATTCACTATACTAGTGTTATCACAATGGATAACCACTGGCTCTTCAAAATTTATTCCAATGCCCTTCAACATTTGTTTCATCCAAACAACTTGTGTACAATTTATAGAAGAAACAACATACTCAGATTCAGTAGTAGACTGAGCTATAAAATCCTTCTTCTTACTTAACTAGGAAACTAGCCTTTTTCAAGGAAAAATGTTCCTCCACTTGTACTCTTTCTATCATCCACACTACTTTCCCAATCAGCATTAGTATAAGCATGTAAAATAAAGTCATCATATTTTTCATACCATAACCCAGGCTCTATTGTTCCTTTCAGATATCTGAAAAATTATTTTCACAGCAGCAAGGTGTGTCTCTTTAGCATACGCTTGATATCTTTCCACAATTCCAACTACATTGGAAATATTTGGTCTGGTGTGAGTTATATATTGTAGACCTCCCATCATTGATCTGTACTTTCTCTGAAAAACACTCTGAGTTTCATCATTATGAGTACATTTATAACCAGTCACCATAGGTGTCCCAATAGGTTTACAGTATTCCATTCCAAATTTCTTCAACATATCCTTAAGATACTTGGTCTAAGATATAATAATACCATTCTTGTTCTGATTAATTTTCAAACCAAGAAAAAATTTCATTTCACCAATCATTGACATTTCAAATTCATTTTCCATCTCTTTAGAGAACCTTTTACTCATTTCATCATTACCTCCAAAAATGATATCATCAACAAAAATTTCTATGATTATAATTCCATCTTCACCAGATCTTAAGTATAAATTACTGTCTGCATTACCTTTTCTGAAACCAATACAAAGAAGATACCTGTCTAGTCTTGCATACCATGCTCTCAATGCTTGTTTTATTCCATACAATGCTTTCTTTAGTTTACAAATCATGTCTTCATCTTCTATCAGAGAAAATCCATCAGCTCTATGTATTCCTCTTCCTCCAAATCTCCACTCAAATATGAATATTTCACATCCATCTAATATACCTTAAAGTCTTTATGTGCAACATAAGCAAGAAATAGCCTCATAGCTTCCAAGCTAGCAACAAGATAAAATTTATCTTCAAATTCTATTCCTTCTTGTTGCAAGTAGCCTTTACAAACTAGTCTAGCCTTATTTCTTACCATTGTTCCTTCCTCATCCTTTTTGTTTTTGAAACCCCATTTAGTTCCTATTACATTCTTATTTTTAGGCCTTGTAACTAATTCCCAAATGTTGTTTTTATTTATCTGTTCTAATTCTTCCTGCATATCTTTAGTCCAAGATTCATCACTACATTCTTCATCAGTAGTTTTTGGTTCAACTTGAGAAATCAAAAAAATTTCATCTCTTACTTTTGATCTAGTCATCATTCCTCTATTTGCATCACCAATGATTTTATCTTTAGGATGGTTCTTCTTAACATACCTTGGAGTCTTAGGAGTTTCAGTAAGCTCATTTGATTCATCTTTGATCTCATTACCAATTTCCAAAGGTTCTTTAGGATTTATAGTGACCTCCTTAATCTTTGTAATCAAACCATAGTCATACATTCTCTCTTGAATCTGAAACCTTTCATCTATCCTCACATTACCGCTTTAAATCAAATTTCTCAATCTTAGATTTAAACATTTATAGGCTTTTCTCTTAGTAGAATAACCAAGGAAGATAACTTCATCACTTCTAGCATCAAACTTCCCTGTTTGATCATCTCTTTGATATAGCATTTACTTCCAAAATATTTTACAGCAGGAGTGTGATTAAACCATAATTCATAAGGAGTCTACTTGTACCTTCTCTAATATGAATTTTTTTCAAGGTGTACACAATAGTACCAATAGCTTCTCTCCAATGAACATGAGATACATTTCCTTCTAGCAGCATCTAATATTGTTTTGTTCCTTCGCTCTACTATCCCATTTTGTTGTGGTTTTATAGGAGTAGATGTCTGTATGTATATTCCATGCTCTTTGAAGTAGGTATTAAACAAGTCTAAAGTAAACTCACCACCTCTATCTGATCTCAAACATTTTATCTTTAAGCGTGATTCATTCTCAACTTTTTCTTTAAATATATTGAATTTATCAAATGCCTTAGATTTCTCTCTTAAGTATGTAACCCACATCATACTATAAAATTCATCAAAAAAAAGTATAAAATACCTCTCACCATAGTAAGATCTTGTTCTTGTAGGACCAAACATATTTGCATGTACTAGATCCAACTTCCCTTTCGCAGTGTAGGATTTACTTTCAAAACTGCTTCTAGTATTCTTCCCCATAACACACTATCTACACATAGTGTTAGATGGTTTTGCAATCTTAGGTAGATCTCACGCTGCATTAGTTATACTTTCCTTCACAATATTATCAAAGTTAACATGAGAAAATCTTCTATGCCATAACCAACTATCATCAACCTTCACTATAAAACAAGAAGCCTCAGATGTATTTTATTCAAATACATTACCTCTATCTTTAGTACCAAATGTGATCAAGTGTCCTTCCTTACTTCTGATAGAACATTTCTCATTAATTAATTTCAATTGATAACCAACCCTTGTCCACTACCTGTACGACACAACAAATTATACTTGAGTCCATCAACAAGCAATACATTATCAGTATTATTTTTTCCATCCAAAGAAATAGATCCAACTCCAATGATAATCTTGGGAGTATTTTCACCAAATCTTACAACACCACCATCATATCTTTTCAAACTAACAAACTTATTTTTATCTCCATTCATATGATGTGAACAACCACTATCAATAATCCATTCAAATTTCTTTTCAACACGAGATACTAAGGATTTTTCTTCATGTAAAGGTTCATCATCCTCAATAAAAATAAATCCAATCTCATCATAGTCAACACCTTCATCATTAGAAACACGTTAACTAGCATAAAAACATTCCTTGTCTTTTGATACTTAGATTTATAAAACTTAGGTTTATGCTTTGGAACCCTTGTAGGACATTGTGATGCAAAATGACCTATTTTGTTGCATGAAAAACATTTCAAAGGTAACTTGCCTTCAAATTTACCCTTACCTCTATTTTATCTTCTAGTGATCAGGGACACAACTTCATCTATCTTCATTTCTTCTTCTTGTATCTGTTACCATTCATCAACATATTCTCCAAGTTCTTCTCTCAAGTGACTATTGCTAGTGCTTGCAATTCCTAATAAGGTCTTTTTATTTCTATGCACATTTGCCTTGAATGTTGACTCAACTTTAGGTAGAGAATCTCCCAGTTCTATGGCCTCAAAGGTAGTCAGTTTCCCAATCAACATCTCTCTATTGAAGCTAGGTGTCAAAGATATAATTTCTTCTATAGCTTTTACTATAGTTCTGTATATAGGTGTCAGGGATCTGAGTTTTTTTGCAATCACTTCTTCCTCACTATAAGTACCTCCAAATTTTCTGATTCTAATAATAACTTTAGTAATTCTCTGTGAATATGCTCTAATGTTCTCATAATATATAATTTTCAATGTTTCCATATTTTCCTTCCAATTCTGTAACTTTTCCTTTTTTGTAAATTTATCTCCTTCATATAGTGCTTCCAATCTTGTCCAAATTTCATGTGCAAAATCTAAGTCTTTTACCTCTGTGAATTCACCTTTAGAAAGTTCATTGATCAATGCTTCCCTTGTGACCATGTTACATGAAAATATATTATTTTCATCTTCAATAGCTATATCTAATTCATCCTCATCTTTCATATATTCCTTTCTTTTAGTAATCATCCAGTAGTCAATTTCCCAAGAATAACAAATGTGTTCTCATCTTGTTCTTCCAACTGTCAAATTTTTTAGGATCAGGCTTCAGACTATCCTTCCTATAGTAACGCATCTCTAGGATCACCTCAATTTTTTAATATTTCTCTCTAAGGACCATTCACTCTGATACCAATTGTTAGGAATAACAGTCCACCAACACAACTGACAAGGGGGGTGAATCAGTTATGAGACAAATTATTAAACATTAAACTTTATATACCAAAACTTCACATCAAATGATAAGACAGTAAATTCCAATGCAATAACACAATCCTTTATTTTCAAGGAAACCCTATTAAAGGTGAAATGTCGGTGGGAATTAGCACCCATAAATGTACTGAGAGTATAGTATCACAGTTAAAAGATTTAGCCATGTTAGGAGCTCATTACATTATTATAGTACATAGTCCCTGTTAAAGGAAAAACCCTATTACAAGTCAAGAGTAACAGTGGGCTCACTACCAAGAACACTACCTAAAGAAGGTTAAAGACACCCTCAATGATGTACAATCCAAACAAGTGTATACAGAAAATATAAAATCCAATGAACTGTGTGATAGAAACTCTTTGCTTGGTTAGTTCTAATGAAGTACAATAACATATTCTCTGCTCTGCATCTAGTAGTTAATCAAGCTTCTTCATCAATTAGGGTGGTTATAGTACTAATTGCTTAGAAATTTCTTGTTCATCCATCTGCAGGGGAGATTGGGAAGGGGAGCAATTATCTTCTTGTTTTTTTCCCCCTTCTTCTATCTTTTGCCTTTTGGGAGATGACAATGATTGTGCATTTGATTCCATGGGTCTCTTTCTTTTTGAAGTAGAAGCCACCTTTGTCCTTGGCAATACCATAATATGCCCCTTTTTATGCTGCAAGACATACCTCCCTAGTGGAATACCTCTAGTGGGAATAGCCTTATTCAACATTTCTTTAGCCTTCTCTGGTTCTATTTCTATGACCTTTTCTTTCTTTTGATTCAAGGCTTGCATAATATCCTCAAATATCATCATTAAAGATTCAATCTTCTTAGCCCAGGGCATGATTTTTTTTGAAGGATCATATCCCTTATCAAAGGGATGAACAAAATCCAAAGTTTTCTTTTATACTAACCATTTTTTTCTTATTGATCTCTTGTTCTTGCAATTTGTACTCATTTTCTGATTATGTCCTCAGGAAAATTAAACTGGTGCTCCAATGTTAAACACTTTTTTCTTTTTCTAGATATCTCACATATGAATCATTCATTATCAATACATATTACCACTAATGTTTCCATTTGATAAGGTTCAAGGTACTTATGCAAATGTGTCCATTCCCCTTAGGTGATAATGAATTGGTTTGATATTGTAATAGTGGGGAATATGAAGCCTTTCATTTTTCCTATCAATGCCTCCTCTTGCAGCCCACCTATTTTCCTAAGTATTTCAACAACACCTATCTTAAGGGGAACCTGATATGCAAGTACATTTGGAACTCCCCCAAAACAATAAACTCTAAAAATAGTTGAAATAGGATACACGATGATGTCGCTCCAATTGTGCACTATCTGAATAGTTTTAGCATATTCCTTTGGTCTTAAGAGAGTTAATAAGCCATTGTTAATTCTTGGATTATCTAATAACAATAATGCTCTGATTCTAGAGGCAAAGAACCTATATAAAGTGATGAAACTGGCCTTCTTTTTGTCCCATGACAAATCTGCACTCCATAATTGGACAGACATTTCTTCATCATCTTTAAGTCTCATTAGTTCCATTTCCTCCCTAGAATAATCAAAATTGTTATATAATATCATATGCATCAGCATAGAGTACCATCCAAATGAACTAACTACCTCTGCCTCTTTTACACCTATCAAACCCTCATGTATTAACTTGGTAATATGGGTAGCAAAATAAAAAATGATAGCCAAGTGTGGATGAAGGATTTGAACCATAATAAACATATAGTGGAAGGGCATTAATACTTCTTCATCCTCTCCAAAAATATGACATAGGGCACTGTACATTATTTTGGCTCTTGAACTAAAATAGTCCAATTTGAAAGGTTTAGGTGTACTGGGGCCTGCCATAATCAAACCTCCTATTTTGTTAAAGTATACCTTCAAAGGCCCATTCCTGAGGTAATTTCTTTGAGCTCCATATACTTATTTGAAAAGATCAATATCAATATTTTCCATCTGGACAGAGGGATCATTCAATTTGATCACCTCCCTTAACTCTTTAGCTGTGATGCTCACCAGTATATTTCTATTTATATCCTTCAAAACACTAGTAACACTGTCATATATATTGGTAATTTTAATCAATAAATTTGTATCCATGAAAACACTAGGGACTATTAACTTTCCTACATTTAATTGCCATATATTATTGTCTGGAGTGAAATCATTTCTCTAAGTAAAAGCCAGCTTAAATAGATTCAAATGAGCTACACTAGACTTGGCATCTTGCACCCATCTACCCCTATCATACAAACCCTCTCCAAATTTCAAATGGGAATGTACTGGCACTAATTGTTTGAGTTTAGTTGCATCATTTGTGGATTCCTTAAAATGTTGTAAAAGATCATCACATACATTTCTCTCTAGGTAATCTATTTTTCCAGTGAAATATCTTCTAGGATCCATTTCTAAATTAGGGCTTCTTAATCAATAGTATCAAATTTTACACAAAATCTACTGGCTTCTCAGAACTCAAAACCCTACTGCAATTATAACTCACAATGCTTAGGAATATTGTCACAAAATAACTTACCCATTCTGCAAATCATAACATAGCCCAAAAATACTGCAACCTCAGCTCTACTCCAATCACTTCAACAGTTATGGCATTTTTAAACTCAAATGATGCATCATATATGCAATCCTATCAATTCTTTGCATTGAATTTCATCTGAGGTGGCCACATGTTCTATCATCAACTGAACCATGTTTGAACTTTTGTGGCCCAACGGTTCCATGAAACCATTTTAACACAGAGAAGAACTTTAAATTAGGATAGTAGATTTCAACAATCTCTCATCTATCATGTGGCTATCATCAATTCATGAAAACCGCTATTCACTTTGGACATGCATCAGCCAGACTTAATGGCTTATACATTAGATCCCGTGCATCTCCGCTATAATTCTTTAAGCGAACCGTCAAATCTTCTTAACTTGACCATGAGTTACTTTACCCAATACTTCACTGACTGCAAGTATAACTTTACAGACATGACACACATTAGCTAGACTTAATGGCTTATACATTAGATCAACCACATCTTTTCTTTAAGTCTTTATGTCAACCATTAGATCAACTACAAACTGCATCACTTTTAACCTCTCTTTACCATTATGCTAGGACCGCCAACTTCCAGATGTCGCTCAAGCTTAATGGCTTATACATTAGATTTTTATCATCTCATCATCAAGTCTTTAAGTCATCCATTGGATAAAACTTCGAATGATTTCCTTTTAATTCTTCCTTATGACTTCAAACTAGACCCACTAGGACATGTGGCACAATGGATTAATGGCTTGACTGTTATATCTTGTGCATCTCTACTATAAGTCTTTAATTCAACCATTGGATTGATCAGACCTTGTCAGCACTTTAATCTTTGGTTACTTTATGAAAATAGGGCCCACATCATAAGATGGGCAGATGTCACCATGACTTAATTTCTTGAAAGATAGATCGACTGCATCTTGAAATTAATCCTTTACACCATCTGTTGTAGTGAAAATAAGTTGCACGACATATGATGTAATTTTTTAAAAGACCGTGGGTGACTAGACTTAGGGTAAAATGAGATAATTAAAGTGCCAAGTCTATAGGATGATAAAATATGGCCCCGCCTGATGTCTAAAAGGACACATGAGTTTTTAAGACTTTAAGTGGAAGGATAAAGAAACTTAAAATTAGCAAATGCCCTAGCAACTTAGGGTTTTAAACCAATGAATCCAAAATTGAAGACCAAAACAAGGGTTTTGAATCACACAGAACCTGACTTGAAGCATTTAAACACGTGATTCAAAAGGTTTGGAAAATTTTTGTGTAGACCTAAGAGTGGCTCTAATTGGGGATGAATACCTCTGGTAGGTATTGCAAGAATACATGATCTCAAGGGGAATCATACCAAACTAACCAAAAGAAAAATAACCTACTTACACAACATAAAATGAAACTATTATAGCGACATAAAACAACTAACAACAGAAAGCCCACCATATACACAACCTATTGTTCATGGAAAAAGAGACTTCAAGAGAAGTATAACTTCAAAAAATTTCCATGAACTGGGAATTAATGAATGTTTCCTGTTAATTCCTTCAATAAATATGAATTTTGTCCATACCTTTCATGGATGATATATGGCCCTAGCCAGACTGGATCAAATTTCCCATGTTTCCCTTTATCCTCTAATCTGACATTCTACATTAGTACAAAATATTCAACATTAAAGTGATTGGGCTTATATCTTCTTTCATACAGGTTCTTGACTTGCAATTGGAGTTTGGAATTATTTTCAAAATCCTCCCTCCTAGTCTCATCCAACTCAATTAATTCATTAATTCTTAATCGCATGTCATTGTCAATATCCTCATCATACAAATGCACAAAATTGTACATTTGCATCAAATTATTTTGAGGAATTCTAGCCTGTATTCCATATACAAGATCAAAAGGAGCACATCCTCTTTCCTTCTTTCTAATCACTCTATCTTCCTAGATAGCCATTGTCAACTTTGAGTCCCATGCTTTTTGATTTTTGTCAAGGACTCTTTTGATGATCTTAAGCAGGCTTTTATTGGTAGATTATGCTTGATCATTTCCTTGTGGGTGGTAAGGTGAAGAGTAAGATGTTTGAATACTATATTCAACACAAAAATTGGTATATTATTTGGACCTAAAACACATGGCATTTTCTGATACTATTCTTTATGGACAACCAAATCTTGTGACAATATGCTTCAAAAAAAAGTCTATCACTACTTTACTAGTTTCCTTTTTGGCGGGGATTGCTTCAACCCACTTAGTAAAGTATTCAGTTGCCACTATTATTGAGGAATACCCCCCACTAGATTTATTTTCTATCTCTCCAATAAAATCAATACCCCATTGTTGAAAAGGGGCTTGTACTTCTATTGGTGTTAAAGGTACATTACCAGAGAATTTTAATTTACCTGAAAAATCTTTGGTAGTAGTCACATCTTTTTACTAACTGATGAGCATCTTTGAACATGGTAGGCCACCATAATCTTTCTCTTAGAATCTTATGTGCAATGGTTTTGGCCATGTCATGACCACCACATACTCCACTCTATAGTTCATGCAAAACTTTTCTGCCTATCGTTCATCAATACATTTCAACAGAATCCCTTCATGACTTCTCCACCACAACTCATCTCTGATAAAAAAAAAAGATAGATTGCAACTTCAATGTTCTATTTTAATTCTCATACATACCTGGTGGATAATTAATTCTTTGTAAATACTAAATAATATTTTTATACCAATCACAATGGTCCAGACTGCATATAAAAGACCTATGTTCTTCCTTCAAGGCATTTATATGATTTTCATCCAAATTTGTATTAGACATCAACTTGGCTAATCCCATCCCTCTGACCAAATTTGTGATTTGTATTTCAATATTAAACTCCTGGATCCTCTTGATCCATGTGCACCTTTTCCTAGACACCTCTTATTGTGTGAAGATGTCTTTCCTGCTGCTGAAGGAACATAAGAATGACTATAGCCCCTACTTGATAACATCTAAAAGCTTTAACAGCTTTCACCAGTGCATAAGCCTACTTCTCATTGATGTCATATTTAAGTTCTGCAGCCTCTAAGGATTTGCTAAAAAAGGCAATATGCTACTCAAACCCTTCGTCATTCTTCTGCAACAAAACAACAATAATAGTATGGAATGATGAAAATGAAAATATATTCATAGGATTTAAATAATTAGGATTTATTAAGACAAAGGCATCCTTTATAGCTTTCTTTATGTCTTGGAAAGCCTGGGTTTCTTCTCCATCCCATTCCATCTTTGCATCTTTCTTTAGCATCTTGGAAACTGGCCTACTTTTCTTAGCAAAATTTGTAACAAAATGCCTAAGAAAGCTCACCTGACCAAAGAAATATTGAATACCTTTTACATTTCTTGGGAGTGGAACCTTATCAATAGAAGCTATCATTTTAGGATCAATTCTAACCCCTTCTCTTGAGACAATGTGTCCTAATAACTTAACTTTGTCACTCCAAAAGTACATTTTTTAGGATTCAAAGAAATCCCAAATTCAAGAGCTCTCTCAAACATTTTCTCTAGATGTTCACAATGTTGTTCCTCCTTTTTAGAATATATGTTGTGAGTTCATCCTGATAAACCTCCAAAAAAATTTGCAAGAAATCTGAGAAAGAAACATCCATAGCTCTCTGAAATGTGGCCCCAACATTTATCAGGCCAAAGGGCATTCTAACATAAACATATGTCCCCCATGGAGTAGTGAATGCAGTCTTGAACTGCTCTGACTCTTTAACAATTATCTGGTTATATCCAGAGAATCCATCCATCATGGACATCAACTCACATCTAGTAACCCTATATAGCATGTTTTCCATATTTGGGAGAGTATAATTATCTTTGAGGGATGATAAATTTAAATTCCTAAAATCCACACATAGCCTAATATGTCTATTTTTTTTTCTAATAGGGACTAAATTTGAAACCCAAGAGGAATGTCTGATTGGTTTAATGATCTCTGCATCCTTCAACTTAATTAGTTCTTGTTCCATTTTGGGTCTCAATGTTGGATTTATAGGTCTTTGCTTCTATCTGAAAGGTTTAGCATTATATTTCAAGGGATCTCATGTTGGAAAAAATATTCATTATATGCCTTGAGATCATCATAGGTCCATGAAAAGACCTTCTTGTATTTCCTCAATAGATTAGTCAGGTCCTCTTTCACTTTGGGTGAAATTTTCCTTCTAATAAATAATTTCTTAGGAACCTCATTTGTTCCTACATTCACTTCTTCTAAATCCGTAGGTCTATTCACACTTTTAATAGAATATGGCTTATCCTTGTTGTCAGAAGCCCTTTCAAGCATAAATAGTCCTTTTGGTACTTTGTTTGACTTCAGATTTAACACTTCCTTTCCTAAGATAGTATCTTTTCCATCTAGGGTTTCTACATATCCACTGAAATCAATTTCTTTGTCTACAAAGTGTGGTTCATAATGCAAACATCTCGGGATGTGTACATCATCATAAAAAACTTGTCAATTCTCCACATTATCAGGTATTGAAGGCCTAGATTGAACCTCTATTTTAGAGATCCCATAAAATGTAATATCTTTCAGCCTCAAAGATATGTTTGCAAGAAATTCTGTCATTCTATTCTGGCTTCTATCCATCCAATCAATACCAAATGCATCAAAATTTTCAAGTTCATCCCATACAACATTTTTGTATTGTTTCAATCTATTATTCTTCAAAGCATACTTAGATTTATTTTGAGACACTACTAATTCAGAGTCTCCAATGACTCTAAGACATTTGATTCCATGTCTTGAAGCCAGTCTCATACCTATTAACAAAGCTTCATATTCTACAACATTATTTGTACATGTGAATGACAGTGTAAATGATAATTTGAAAGTCTTTCCTATGGGAGCTATTAACAACACTCTAGAACCAACTCCATCCCTAGAAATAGCACCATTAAAATACATTTCCCATAACTTATTTTGTACTAATAAATTATTTTCATCTTCAGACAATAATGTAGGTTGGAAATTTTATTTAACCTTGTTTTCTTGAACTTGAAAAGACCCCATCTCAGTGTCTAAGAAACAATTCATGTTTTCATTTTCTTCCTCCTCAATTAGGTGAGGAGTTTTGGTCACTCTAGACACCTTAATGTTTTCACCAGAAATGTTAAAATTATAAAATGATAAATCACATTGAATACTTCCCCCATTGAAGCACTCCATTTTCTTGATAACAACATCCCATATTGAGGGGAAATGTCCACTACTAATACACTCATTGTTAATACTTTGTCATGGTAAGAAGCCAGCTTATAAGGTAGGGATTTGATAGTGCAAATAACAAGCACTTCTCTTGAATCCATGGCCTGACATCTCCCATCGGGTGTATCTACCTTCAATCCCATTGATTTCATAACCTTAGCAGGCATGATAGTATTAGATGCCTCAGAATCAATCTTACAATTCTTCAACATCTTTCCATTTATAAGTAAACTTAAGAAAAGGGATCCACATTCCCCAGGGGAGTATTAACAACATTTATGTCCAGGAAAATTTGGAGAATCTTTGAAACAAGTTCATCAACATCCTTTATTTTACTTGTAGATTTATCTTGTGATTCTGTCACCTTCTTACCTTCTTCTGGTTCAATAATCTTTGTAGAAGTAACACCTTTTACCAATGTTAAATCCTTCTCCTTATGCTCACCTATTCTCATCATTTCCAATAAAGGAATCTTAATAGTAATTTGAGATAGGTGTTGCCCCATATCAACAGGGGTATACTTTACATCATATATATCTTGCTTTTCATTTACACATTCTTCCTCCTCAACCTGAGAGGCTAACTTGGGATCAACCCTCTTTTTCTGTTTACTTTCTTTTTTAGGGGGGGGGGGGGGGAAACAATATTTTGTGGTATTTTTTTTTCTTTGTACAAAATATTTGGAATAGTAGGCTTATTTTCTTTTTTAACAAATACTTTCTATGCATCCTTAGCCTGTTTTTCTTTTTCTTGTGGTTGTTTGGTATTTGTTTTGGTATCTTTAACAAACATACCTGAAAGTCTTCCATCTACATTTCCAACCATTCTATTTCTAAAATTATAGTTAACCCTTTCTTCAGTAACCATATCTACTGTAATTTGGGCAATCTCTTCATCATAAGGTCTACTATAAACAGGGATTTCATCACCCTTTTCAGCATTGCATCTCATGTTATCAATTTCCCCACCTTCTATACCAGCAGTACTTTGCTGATAATATGTCTCACTACTGCTTAATGAGCCAGATGGAGATCTTTGTCTAGTTTCATCATCAAACAACATTTCATCACATAAGTCTAAAGAAGCCATAACACAACCACTTTCATCATATAACTGCTCCTCCTCATCTTCCAGCTCTTCATTTGTAGATATTCTTGTAGGTATGACACAATAATTAGGATAATGAGGAGATTGGAAAGCCATGCACCAAGGATTATCATTACACATATTTATAGTAGTCTTATGTAAGGGGTTAGGGGTCTTTTCATCAGACTTATCATTTTTCTATAGGTGAATAGGCTTCACATCTTTCCATTGGGTGGTATAAGGATAGTTATACATCGTAGGTTGTCTATTATAATTACCATAGGATGGTTTTTCATTATTTGAAGCCTTATTGTTCTTATCTCTCTAGGCTTTAAATCCTTCAAAGAATTTAGGATCTATTTTAGACTATCATTTTCTTTAGGTTTATCATTTACAGGTTTGTCTAAATCCTTCTTATTGACCTTTTTGGCTTCTGATCTTCTCTCCTACCCACTTTCCTTGAGACTCTTCTGTTTGTTTCAATGTTTACTACAATCTTATATTATTCTCTAATATTCCTAGGATTTTTATCTCTTAAGAGGTAACCAATCTTTGCATCGAAAGCATTTAAATAATTTTCAATACATACCTTATCATCTAGTCTTATCACTTGAAACAATTTGTGCACTTCTCTATGGAATCTGATGTTAAATTCCACCACCTCTTCATTTGAGTTCTTCTTTATATTGTTTAACTAATTCAACATGAATCCTTCATTGGTCTTATCCCCATATTGATCTCTGAAACATTCTTTCATTTCATCCATGGATCCAATACACTCTTGGGGAAACCCTCTAAACCATTCCCTGGCATCCTCAGTTAGTGATTGAACAAATAATTTCATCATCACATCATCATGTCCAATTTCATAATCATTCATCATGTCAATAAATTTCTTCAAATTCTCTTCACATGTCATAACATTGTTACCAGCAATTTTTGGAAGTTTATCCCTAATTTATTTTGGGATTTCATTAGGATAACCAGGAATACCAAGAAAAATAAATTTCCTATACCTTTTTGCATAGACCGGTGTCTTCTGAGTTGAAATAGTACCTTTAGAAGTTGATGATGTAATATTTGATGTGGTAGCATTTCCCAATCCAGCTTGTGGTGGGATATTTGTTCATGAATCCAGAGGTACCTCAACATTTGTATTAATAATAGGATAAGGACCAGAGGTTTGTTTGAGAAAATCAATTTTCTTTTTCATATAAAGAGCTGAAGCTTCCAATTCTTCTTTGTCGAGCTCCTTGGCTATAATCTCCATCTCCCTTTTAGCTCTTTCCAAATAATTATCTAATTTGGTCATTAGATCAACTAGACCTCGTTTATTCACAGGCTCATTTATTTCAATTCCAACCACTTTCTTCTTACCCTTGTCCTTAGGATTTTTGTATCATACAATTGTTGGACAACTGGTTCGTATTCAATCTTTTCAGGTGTAGCAGTGGAATTGATTTCCTCTAAATCTTGTAGATGTCTTTAGAATTGTTTAGATTTGATCTGAGCATGTCTAATCCTATCCTCTTTCTCCTTTTATCTTCTTTGTCTTATGGCAATATTCTCTTGGATTTTCCTTTCCAGTTCACTAACTTCTTCAAAGATTTCCTTAGAATCTGGGAGAGTCATTTTATATTTAGAGGTTTCTTCCATGATGGATAGTTATCTTTTGTGAGTGTGGGCCCTAGGCCTATGTGATGAGGGAGAGCTCGAAGCACTAGGGGCATTCCTATTCTCATCACCTCTACTTTTTCTTCTTGACCTTCATTGATTTCCATGGGGCTCACTATGGACCACCTTCCTAGCATATCTTGGTCCATTTTCATCTCTCTCACTCTGAGAATAATTTTCACCATATACACCCAATCCAAAATATATACCCACATGAAATTTTGGTGCACCTTCTTCCTGATTGAGTGGAATGGGCTCTTCTATCTTGATGTTCCTTTTCTTCCTCCAAGTTCAAGGAAAAGTCATATCAACACTTTCATTCATTTTCTGACCAGCTCTAGAAGTTGATGGGATCTCTCCTTCCAAATTAACCTCATGATGATTCTTCATCCTAGATCTAGTACACTTATATATTATACTCAGATAGTGTGTATAAAATGATTTATAAATCAACACTGATGCAGAGATTCCTACGAGTTGCCACCCAACACTTAGCTGGGAAAATACACACTAACTATGAGTAATAAAATTGGTTCTATAAAAGGACTTCACAAATCAACAGAGTACAACATGGGGCTAAGAAAATCCCAAACAAATTTTCAATAGTAAAATAAATCCCTGAGACAAGAAAAGATAACTCTTTACTTCAATGGTCAACTAATTGGTAAAATAAGAAAAGAGGCCAGGAGTCTAGGTCAACTTGAAAAGCCTTACTTCACTTACTATAACTTAATTCCACAGTTCCCCAGTAGAGTCGCCATTTTGTTGGTTAATTTTTATGTTGTAATCATTCCTACCATACTTATACACTTTAGGTTCTACTAAACCAAGGGGGGACACCCTTTAACACCTTCAAATATTCCTTAAGATATTAATCAAGAAGGAATCTCACACATGTTCAACATATCCGGGAGATGCTAGATAAATGGCTAATTATCTATTGAACATCAACCATGAAATGGAGCATGAGATGAATAGAACACAAAAAAATTATGAAGATACAAGACTTATTAGAGTTTATGTCTATATTTTCAGAAACATAGCCAACTCATAACTAGATATGTCACAATATAAAAACTATCAGTCTTAGATCAGTGCCTTACCCATTGGGCTATACTCTTAAAACAAATACAATATACATAAGTTAATTAGTATCAAATATTCTAGGCCATGAACACAATTATCCCAAACCCATACTACTTATGAAATCCTATTGCATACCCAAATGAAGCTATGTATCAATTAGAGCTTCATTTAATTTGATCCTTGATCAAAACTCTAAAACTTCTACATACACACATATAAGATCTATGCTAATGAATTGGAAAATTTTTAACTCATCAGATGAACACCCAAAGAGAGATTAGAACCAAGATCTTTGTATTAAGTATATAGAATCACACTTTTGTTTACAATATGTAATCAAAGATAGATACCTGAATAAAATGCTACAGACCTTGAACTTTATTTCTAATCTTGAAACTAATCTACTACAATTTGTGTTATATTCCCCTAACTGAAAAATTTACAATATGTTTGCAATACCTAATTTTCCAGCCCCTTCCAATGATCTTGGGAATCCTTTTATAGAATAGAATTGAAACAAGCTATAGATCAATTGGAATGAGGACAAAATATATGACTCATACAAAATAAAAAATAACAAGTGAAGTGATAACCACTTTGTTCTAAGATTTTCCTAAGTACTTTGTCTTCTGATCGCCTAGTTACTGCAACTGCTTTAGTTTTGTTTGAAAGTTTCCACCTGGAGTTTTTTTTCTTTGGTCTTCCAATGTAAGATCTTTTGCCTTTACCTTCCTTGTTCAAAATGTTAGGAAGTTCTAACACTTGTTTCCTTTTACACCACATCATCTTCTCCTTGGTTAACTGCATTGTATTTGTCTTTCCAGGAGGTGAACACCTCATCACTCGGCCAAGGGAAACTGATGACCTCATCCTTTTTGATGTTGAACTCCTCCTAACTAACATTTGGCTTCTCAATGTCCTCTTTCCAAAATTCAAAATATAACTTGGCCTTATTAATAATTTCAATAGTTTAAACAAACAAAAGTGTACTCTCCAAAGTGATAATATTGTTTGTCCTTGTTGCTAATTCATCATTCATTCAGCTCATCCATAAGGCTTCCTTCTTTATCTCACCATTTCTCTTGAAGAGATTTGGGAACATCTCATAATGGTCTTTTGAATATTCCTTCTTCAATGTCTCTACCTTTTTCAAGATGATGCTCCTCTTTATGTACAAATCCACTAATAGTTTAAAACATTTATAAGTGGTAGCTAGCACAATGTCCACATTATTTTCCTCTTTGGACATGGAGTAAAAATAATTCAATTCTTCTCTTTTTCCTCTCCACCTATCCATAATTTGATCCCATTTATCTTTATCTATATTGTAAGCCTCTAGTATACTTACAATTTTCTTACCTTGCAAGTAAATACAAAGAGGATTCAAATCATTAGCAAAATGCATAAGTGAGGCATTTATTTTATCTACATATTTTTGTTGCACCCACTCTTGTGCTTCCTTTAAATTTATGCTTTCTTCCACCCACTTCTTTATTGTTTCTTCCAACCTGGTCCTTTCAGCAACCATTCCGTCTCTTTCTGAATCCAAGTTTGTTTCTGTTGTAGGGCTAGGTGGCATAGGGGTTGGAGGAAAAGATATAATTGGACTAGAGGAAGAAGGCTAATGTGGATGTTGTGCTATCATCCTTTGAGGAGAAAATTGATCTAACTGTTTTCCCTCTTATATAGAAATATTAAGGTCTTTCTCCAAAGACTTCACCTTTTCCTCATTATAAGCCTTCAAAATTGTTTCTAACTTAGTTCTCAGGCTTTGAATTTCCTCATCTTTCTTCTCTACTACCTTTAAACTGAACTTTGCAAATTCAAATGTTAGTTTTTCTGCCTCAACCCCTATAATCTCTGCAACTCTTCTTACTAATAAGCTACCTGAATGCTCAACTTGATCATTTCCATCAGTTTTTCTATTTTGTTTATTCTTTAATGACCACATTACCAATATTACATGGTCTTCACTGAATTTAACACCTATGGAGGCTTGTCGAGCCTCTTCTTTATTGGTGTGCATTGATTTTATTTCTTTTCTAATGGCATCAAAAACTATGGCATTAGCTAAATCCAATTCTAGAATAATAAGGACTCCTTTTCTAATCAATTCCTGGCCTTCTTCAGGAGTGACTTTATAAAATTTGGCCATCATTTCCTACTTTACCTCTATTTCAATTTCATCCTTACCCTTATCAATTTGATCTTTCTATCTTTTCTAACACTTTTCTTTGAATTCATTAATGTGAATTCTCCAGATAAATTGGAAAAATGCCCTAGCTTTAACAAATTTATCATCAGACATGAATTCATCACTATCTTTTTTGGTAATTGGATCTATCTCTTTTCTTGCAAACTCTGCAACTATTAAATCCATCTCTACATGTTTGGGAGCCTCTGGCATACCTTATTGCATCTCCTGAGATGTTACAAAAATATGCCTTGTATTTCCCATATGTACTAATTGCTCAATAATTGCTTGTTCATCCATGTGCAGTCAAGATTTGGAAGGGGGGTAAATATCTTTTTGTTGTCCCCCTTCTTCTATCTTTTTTCCTTTTGGGAGATGGCAATGATTGTGCATCTGATTCCAGGGGTCTCTCTCCTTTTGAAGTAGTAGTCACCTCTATCCTTGGCAATACTATACTATACCCCTTTTTTTTATGACCTGCCTAGTGGACTACCTCTAGCGGGAATAACCCTATTCAAAATTGCTTTACCATTCGTTGGCTCTTTTTCTATGAACTTTTCTTTCTTTTGATTCAAGGCTTGCATAATATTCTCAAACATCATCATTAAAGATTCTATCTTCTTAGCCCAGGGCATGAATTCTTTTAAAGGATCATATCCCTTATCAAAGTGATGAACAAAATCCAATTTTCTCTTATATACAAACCATTTTTCCTTTTTGATCTCTTGTTCTTGCAAGTTGTACTCATTTCTGATTATGTCCTCAAGAAAATTAAACTGGTGCTCCAATGTTAAACACTTTGTTATTTTTCTAAACATCTCACTTATGAATCCTTCATTATCAACACATCTTATCACTAATGTTTCCATCTGATAAGGTTCAAGGTACTTATGCAAATGTGTCCATCCCCCTTTGGTTAATGAATTGGTGTGCAATTGTAATAGTGGGAATATGGAGCCTTTAATTTTTCCTATTAATGCCTCCTCTTGCAGCCCACCCATTTGCCTAAGTATTTCAACAACACCTATCTTAAGGGAACTTGATATGGAAGTACATTTGGAACTCCCCTGAAACCATAAACTCGTAAAATAGTTGAAACAGGATACAAGATGATGTTGCCCCAATTGCGCACTATCTGAATAGTTTTAGCATATTCCTTTGGTCTTAAGAGATTCAATAATCCTTTGTGAATTCTTGGATTATCTAATAACAACAATACTTTGATCCTAGAGGCAAAACACCTATCAAAAGTGACGAATCTGACATTCTTTCTATCCCATGACAAATATGCAATCCATAATTGTAGAAGCATTTCTTCATCATATTTAAGTCTCATTAGGTCCATTTCCTCCACAAAACAATTAGTATTCTTATATAATATCATATGCATCAACATAGAGTACCATCCAAATGGCCTAACTACCTTGGCCTCTTTTACACCTATCAAACCCTCATGAATTAAGTCGGCAATATGGGTAGAAAAATAAAAAAATGACAGCCAAGTGTGGATGAAGGATTTGAACCATCAAAAACATGTAGTGGATAGGCACTACTACTTCTTCATCCTCTCCAAAAATATGACACAGGGAACTGTACATTATTTTGTCTCTTGAATTGAATTAGTCCAATTTGAAAGGTTCAGGTGTACTAGGGTCTACCAGAATCAAACCTCCTATTTTGTTAAATTATTACTTCAATGTCCCATTCTTGAGGTAATTTATTTTAGCTCCATATACTTCTTTGAAAAGATCAATATCAATATTTTCCATCTGGATAGAGGGATCATTCAATTTGAACACCTCCCTTAACTCTTCAGTTGTGATTCTCACCAGTATATTTCCATTTATATCCCTCAAAACCCTAGTAACACTATCATATGTATTGGAAATTTTAATAAATAAATATGTATCCTTGAAAACACTATGGACTATTAAATTTCTCACAGTGAATTACCATATATTATTGTGTGGAGTGAAAGCATTTCTCTAAGTGAAAACCAGCTTAAACAAATCCAAACCAGCTACACTAGTCTTGGCATATCATGCCCATCTACCCCTAACATTCAAACCCTCTCCAAATTTTGACTGGGAATGTACTGGCACTAACTATTTGAGTTGAGTTACATCAGTCGTGGATTCCTTAAATTGCTGTAAAAGATCATCACATACATTTCTCTCTAGGTAATATATTTTTCTAGTGAAATATCTTCTAGGAGCCATTTCTAAATTAGGGTTTCTTAATCAATAGTATTATATTTTACAAAAAATCTACTCACTTCTCAAAAATCAAAACCCTACTGCAATTATAACTCACAATGCTCAGGAATATAGTGGCAGAATAACTTACCCATTCTGCAAATCGTAACACAACCCAAAAATACTGCAACCTCAGCTTTGCTCCAATCACTTCAACATTTATGGAATTTGTAAACTAAAGTAATGCATCATATATGCAATCCTATCAATTCTTTGAATTGAATTTCATCTGAGATGGCCACACATTCTGTCATCAATTCAACCATGTTTGAACTTTTGTGGCCCAATAGTTCCATGAAACCAATTTAACACAGAGAACTTTAAATCAAGACCGTAGATTTCAACAATCTCTTATCTATTGTGGGACTATTAGAAATTCATGAGAACTACTATTCACTTTGGACACACATCAACTAGAATTAATAGCTTATATGTTAGATCTTGTGCATCTCCACTGTAAGTCTTTAAGTGAACCGTCAGATCTTCTTAACTTGACCACAAGTTACTTTACCCAATACTTCACTGACTACAGGTATAAATTTATAGATAGGACACATGCTAGCTTGAATTAATGTCGTATACATTAGATCAACCACATCTTTTCTTTAAGTCTTTAAGTCAGTTGTCAGATCACTTGCAAACTGCATCACTTTTAACCTCTCTTTACCATTGTGTTGGGCCCATCAACTGCCAGATGTCACTCAGACTCAATGGTTTATACATTAGATCTTGATCATCTCATCATCAAGTTTTTAAGTTAGTCATTGGATCAAACTTTAAATTCTTTCCTTTTAATTCATTCCTTATGAATTCAAACTGAACCCACTGGGACATGTGGCACCACGACTTAATGTCTTGATTGTTATATCTCATGCATCTCTGCTATAAGTCTTTAAGTTGACCATTGGATTGACCAGAACTTGTCAGCACTTTAATTTTTGATTAATTTATGCGAACATGGCCCACATCATAAGATTGATAGATGTCATCATGACTTAATGGCTTGAATGATAGATTGAATGCATCTTGAAATTAAGCCTTTATACCATCTTTTGGATTGAAAATAAGTTGCATGACATATGATGTAATGTTTTAAAAGACCGCGGGTGACTAGACTTAGTGTAAAATGAGATAATTAAAATACCAAGTCTATAGGATGATAAAATATGGCCCCGCCCAATGTCTAAAAGGACACATGAATTTTTAAGACTTTTTGTAGGAGGAGAAAGTAACTTAAAATTAGAAACTGCCCTAGCAACTTAGCGTTTTAAACCAACGAATCCAAAATTGAAGACCAAAACAAGGGTTTTGAATCACACAGAACCTAACTTGAAGCTTTTAAACACATGACTCAAAAGGTTTGGAAAATAAATTTATAGACCTAACATAGCATATTCATCACTGTGTAAGACAAATGATTTGTTTGATTTGAAGATTGATTAATTTGATTGATTTGATTGATATTGAATTTGATTGATTTTGAATTTGATCACTTAGATAGCTGATTTGAATACAGATTAGATAGATGATAAAGCTGAGTCATATGAGTCTATTTTTTACTTGTGAAACTCATGATTTTCACCTTTGATTGATTGACTTGAATTTGATCGCTATGCACTCATTGATAGATTGGATAGCTGATAAAGCTAAGTCATATGAGCCCATTGTTGATTTGCGAACCTCATGATTTTGACATTGATTGATTGGCTTGATCACCTTTTGCTTGGTTGATAATCGAACTGGTTTTATTGCTTTGAGATTTTGCAAATTTTTTTTTGATGAAGATTGATTGTTTTCAGGACATTTTTCTCTTTGTAGGATTTTTTGATGACATAAGAATTGCCCCTAGGATAGGGGACTAGTATAAACCATGGAAAAGTGTTGATTCTCATAGGGTATTATGCTTCCTAAAATAGCTTGGGTTGCTAGTCTTGCATGTGGGGAGATCAAGCTTTGATCTTTGGATTTCATTGATGGAAAAACAAGAATTTAGCACTTCCTATTTTCTAGGTTTTCACCAAGGTACCTGCTCAATAGTGCATGTTTGCTAGGTTTTCACCAAGGTAACTACTCAATAGTGCATGTTTGCCAAATTTTCACCGAGAGAGAGATTATGTTTCTCTTTACTTTTCTCTTCTTTTTTTTTTGTTTTTTTTTGTTGTTTCCAAGGCACCTATTTGCCAAGTTTTCACCAAGGTAACCTTTTGTATTTTTTGATTTTTTTATATTTTCTGAAAATGTAGATAAGTGCCTTAACCTTGAGACCTCAAGCATAGAACCTCTTGAGGTGCATGTTGTTGATGTAACCTAGGATTTGAAATCCTTCTGGTGTTTCTAGTTGGCATGCCCCACTATTGCAAGATGTGATAACGACATAAGGTCCTAGCCGGTTAGGCTCAAACTTTCCTGGTTTTACCCTTTCTGCTTGGTTATTTTGATTTTCCATAAGTACAAGGTCTCCTACCTTGAAGGTTCATGGTCTTACCTTCTTTTGATAGTTCTTTCTAAGGTGATTGTGATAGCCTTGTAAGTGGTTGAGTGCATTCTATCTTCTCTCATCCAATAATTCTAGTTTATTGAGTCTTGTTACTCTATAGTCTTCATCTGAAATGATGTTTTTCAATGAGATTCTTAGGGATAGGATTTCAAATTTGAGGGGTAGGACCGCCTCTGATCCATATAATAGTGAGAAAGGATTTTCTCCTGTGGGCATTCTCACACTAGTTTTGTATGCCCATAGTGTGGGACTGAGTTGTAAATGCCAGTCTCGCCTTGATTCATTGACTATTTTATTTAAGATCTTAAGTATGGTTTTGTTTGTGGATTCTGCTTGACCATTCCCTTGGGGATAGTAGAATGAAGAGAAACCTTGTTAAATGTGGAACTGATCGCAAAGATCTTCAACATCTTAATTTTGAAAAGGTGTACCATGATTTGTGAGTATGGATTGAGGAACTCCATACTGACAGATGATGTTGTTGAGTATGAACATGGAGATCTACTTACTAGTGATGTAGGTGAGAGGAATGGCTTCCACCCATTTAGTAAATTACTTCATTTATGTATTGATGTACTTATGTCCATTAGACAAGGTTGGTGTAATCTTACCCACTAGGTCAAATCCCCACTTAGAAAATGGCCATAGTGAAGTGATGGGATTGAGTTCTTGGGCTGGTACATGGATGAGATCTCCATGAATCTAACATTGTCTACATATTTGCACATATATGTTGGTATTTGTCTCTACTGTGGGCTAGCAGTATCCCATTTGGATGATATTATTTTCTAAGCTATTGACACCTATGTGGGCTCCACAAATTCCTTCATGTACTTCGTACAAGGCTCTTTGGGATTCCATGGAAGTGAGATGTCATAAAAGTGTTACATCTAGATTTCTTCTATATAGAGTACTAGTGAGAAGGGTGTACCTAGAGGCCTGGTGGATGAGGGACTTCTTTTGGTTCATAGACAAGTCAGGTGGAAGGATGCTATTTTGGAGGTAGTTGTATATGTCATGGTACCATGGGGATTCAGGGCACACACTGGCTCTGTGATAGGAGCTTGATGTGCCAGTATCATGATCAGTTGTAATACCAGAAAATGGAACCTGGTTTTTTTCTGACATGTTGATCAAGGATGCTATGGTATCCATCGCATCTGTTGCATTGTTTTGAACTCTTGGTACTTGGTCAAATGTAATGAAATGGAATGAAGCCCGTAGAATGTCCATATTCTCTCTATATGGGATCAACTTCTCATCCTTTTTCATGTAGTCATTGTTTACTTGGCTAATGACCAATTGTGAATCACCATAGACTTTGAGGTTCTTGATCCTCCATTATATATTTTTCTTCACTCCAATGACTAGAGATTCATACTGATCTATGTTTTTCATCCATTCAAAGTTGAGTCGGAAATATTTAGGGATAACATCATTTTTGGCAGTAATGAACACTATCCCTGCTTCTACATCATGGTTCATGCATGATCCATAAAAGTATAGTTGAAAAAGCTCTACTGCTAGTTGTACTGTGAGGATGGACTCATCTGGAAAGTGGGACACTATAGGCTGATGATCCTGTATGGGTGCCTCTGCTAGTTTGTCCACAATTACTTTCCCTTTGATATATTTTTTGTCCATGTACTCTAAATAAAATTCTCTTAAGATCATCACCATTTAGAGAGTCGCCCAGTGAGTGCTTCTTTGCTGAGTAAATACTTTAGGGGATCAATGTGTTCTATCAGCTTGGTTTGATGGCTCAACATGTAATGTCTTAGCTTCTGGGAAGAAAAGACTACTGTGAGGCATGGTTTTTCAATTGGTGAGTAGCTGAGCTCATATCCTACCAAAGTTATTTTGAGTTAGTAGACAACTCTTTCCTTTCCTTGGTCATCATGTTGTGCCAAGAGCACTCCTAGTACTGACTCAGTTACCGAGATGTACAAAAGTAATGGTCAGCCTTGAATGGGTGGCACCAATATGGGAGACTTCAATAGATAATCCTTGAATATTTGGAATTATTTCTCACATTGTTCTATCCATTTGAATGTCACTTCCTTGTGTAGCAGATGTTGGAATGGATAGCACTTGTCTGCTATTTGGGTGTTGAAATTCCTTATGGATTGAAGCCTACCTTGTAAACCCCTTAGTTTCCTTAGATTGGTTTGTGGTGTCATGTCAAGTATGGCTTTGACCTTTTCTGGGTATACCTATATGCCTCGATATGATACAATGAATCCCAAAAGATTTCTTGCAGTGACCCCAAATGCACACTTTTTTGATTTAGTCAGACTTTGTATTCTTTCATTCTATCAAATATGGGTCCCAACACTTGTAGGTGATTCTCTCTAAGCATTGAATTGGCTGGTATGTCATCAACATAGTCTTTTGTTGTGTGAATGAGATCATGTAAGATCGTGGTCATAGCCCTTTGATATGTTTCTCCTATACTTTTAAGGCTAAATGGCATTAAATTCTAGTAGTAGGTGCCCCAGGCACATGTAAATGTAGTCTTGTGTTGGTCTTCTAGTGAAATTCTTATTTATTTATATCCCAAGAAGTCATCCATGAGTGATAGCATCGGGTGTCCTATTGTACAATCTACTATCATGTCAATATTCGGTAAAAGAAAGTCATCCTTGGGACAAGCTTTGTTTAGATCTCTGAAGTCTGTACAAATGTGGATTTGACAATTATGCTTGGTTACTGGTACCACATTAGATATCCAATCTACATATGGGATTGGTCATATGAACCCACCATCTATTATTTTCTTAGCTCTTCCTTGACAAGTAATGCAACATGTGGGTGCATCTTTCTCAACTTTTTCTTGACAGGTTTGGCATTTGGTAATAATGGTAGATGATGTAACACTAGCTCCAAATCTAGGCTTGACATGTCAGAGTAGGACCATGAAAAGTTGATTTTCCTTTCTTTGAAGAAGTTAATGAACTCCTCTTGTTCCTCTGATGTGAGTGATTTTGTTAAATAGATATTCTTTGGGTTTTTTCATCACCTAGGTTGACTTCTTCTATTTCCTTAGCTAGTAATGTTGACTTTTCCCCTGTTAAGGGGAGGAGGTCTTTCTTTCCATCCTCTAGTGCCTAAGTGAGGTTTTCACTAGAAGATACGTCTTTTATTTTTTTTATCATTTTTTGAGTCAGAAAGTGCCTTGCATTTTTCACTTGCTGACTGTTTTTTTTTTTTTTTTTTAATTGGAAAGATGAGCTTTCTCCCCAAAATAGGTTGATCTTTCAAGGTTAAAAGAGAAACATTCTTTTTGGTCCCATGATGGCATGCCTTCTATGAGTACCATGAATTCTATGATGGCTTCATCATTTTCAAAGGTATCAATGTTAGGTTGTCCTTGTTGATCCCATTCTATCAGTTCAGGATGTAATAGACAAAGGTCCTCGTGGGGGATGACTCGGCTTGGGTAAATGGTACTACAATGATTTTGTCAATGAACTTAGAATGTGATGTGGATGCACCACCTAAGGAATTTTTATCGATACATGGCTAGTTCTCTATGGTCATTTGGTTGAACATATCCTGAAGGTGTATATTGGTGACTAATCGAAGGGAATAGTCTGGGATGGTTGGTTCAAAATTATGGATGGAACTCCACTCGTACTCATGGGAATCGATTGCACTAGAACACTTTTTTTATGTCTCACATTCCTTGTCATCTTGGATAGCTTATTTAAGGTTTAATTAGGAATAGGAGGCTCCCACTTTACATGGAAATAACTGTTGGAGTATATTGTTGATTAAGGCATGTTCCAGGTTTTTCCACTGGTGTAACTCTACAAATTTCTCTTGATCTATGGGTATGTCCTGAGTGATAATACTGGTTCTATTTTTCCCATAGCGTAACCCTCTCTTATTTCTTTGGGTTGGCATTTAAGACAGTTCTATTAGACCTTACTATCTTTCCCCCAGACCAGTCGTACCATCATACCCAAACTTTTGTAGCATTTTCAAGCCGGCTCCATATGTTGACACGAGTATGTTTGTCTGGGGTGTTTCTTGTGGGTCCCCATACAACCAAGTGTTTATATCTAGATGAAAAGGGTTCTCTTTTGAAATGTCCCCCATTTGAAAAATTTGGTGGGTGGACCTCTAAATAGAATAGGTCCCAGGGTTTCAATTGTTGTCAGTGGTTGTGGCATGTCATATGACCTTGGGCTTTGAGGCATGTTGGTGATGGTAAAAGCTTCCTCATAGCTGTACTCATCACATCCTTTGTCTATAATGGATATCTTCCCTACCCTTCTTGTTACATCCTTGGGAATATAATTTGAGGTGGAAAGAATGCTTGTCTCCTGGTTTGAAGGTACTTGATTGTCAGTACTGCTTCTGATGGTGTTACAGTATTGGCACGGGTTTATATCTCCTTCAATGATAATTTCTACTAAATGGTATAGGAACTTGATGCAATGGTGATAGGTAGAGGGTAAATCTTGCATCTCATAGATCCATGGTCTTTCTAGTAACATGTTATATCCCGACTCTAGGTCTAGGATTTGGAACGAAGTATTCTTAATGAATGGGCCTATGCGGACTAGTAGTATGATGATACCATTGGAAGAATTTTCTTCTTCATCATGGGCATTGATATTGATTCTCCTCATGACATCAATGCTAGATTCAAAATAGCCAAAGTGTTTGATTATTTTTAAAGTACATATGTTTAATATGGCTCCACCATCAATGAGGACTCTACGGATCATGTATTTGTGAACTTGGATGAGCAGGTATAAGGGATCTTTATGCAGAGGCTTGTGCGGTGACATGTCATGGTCCATATAGGTTGCATGCTTGTTAACAGCTATTTGGTTCACCATGGTTTGGAAGCTTTCCATAGTTATGTCTCTTGGGATAGCTGCATTTTGGAGTGTTTGGTTGAGAGCTTTCTTATGCTACGGGGATATGCAAAAAAGGTCAAACATAGATATCTAGGTAGGCGTGCACTTTAGCTGATCCACAAGACTGGTTTGTGGATTAGATGGTGTTGGTATATTAGTTGTTATAGAATATTTGGAAGGCACTCCTTATAAGACAACCTTGGAATGATGCGTGGTGACAACACATTTAACATTTGGGCCTTTGATAGTAATAGTGGCCACACAGCTATCTGAGGGATTGATGTAGTTGATGGTGTTGTCTACATTAGCATATGTTTAATTGACTTGTTTGGATTGTCCACCAAACCCTTAGGATTTCCCTTTGTTATGATCATGGAATGTGTCATTGAAGATTGTATGATCAGTAGTGCCCTTGGTTTGGGAATTTGTGACAATGATAACCCCTGTGTCAATCAGATCTTGAATGCCTTTTTTTAATTGATAGTAGTTGGGTGCCTTGTGTCCCTTTACCTGATGAAATTTGAAAAATTCATTATCAATGTACCACTTTGGTTTTACAACACCATGTTCATATTCTATGATTTCAGGCAGAGTGATAGTATTGTATTGTATTAGCTTTCTTAGGGCTGGCTCTATCAACTCCCCTAATGGTGTGTAGTCTCGTTTATGAAATGGAAATCATTGTGGGCATTGTGCGGGTGGTTAATTGTTTGAAATATATGTTGCTTCAATAGGGGTGTTTTGTTCTGAGTGTGCACTTGATGAGTGGGCACCATGGGTTTTTGGTTTTCTATAGGTGCTCCTTGTAGTGACACCTTTGGTTGAGCATAGTTGACCATCTTTACGTCAATGACACCATCACTGGTGAGATTTGTGTACTTGTTCTACCACTTGTATTTATCCATTACAATTTTGTTCATATTTGTCTGGGTAGAGTCTACGAGGATACCTCTTTTGACTAGGTTTTTCTCAAAGCAAACTCATCGTTCGATAATTTTCTTGAAGTTAGGAGCCAACTGCAATTTTTTGGTTAATGACATATCTAGGATTATACTGTCGACGAACATGACTATGAGGTCTTTCTCAGGCATGTCATATGTTATTCTATTTGCAGTGTTCCTCCACCTTTGTAGGAAGTTCACAAAGGATTATCCATCTTTTTGTTTGATGTTGCAAAGGTCCTTGATGCTGACCTTGCATTTGATATTGTGATGGAATTCAACATTGAATTTTTTGGCCAACTCTCCCCAAAACAAGATGACATGAGTTAAGTGTGAGAACCATTCCATTTCTGGTCTGGCTAGAATTTGTGGGAATAGTCACATTAGGTATGTTTTCTAATGTGCAACCTCAATGAAACTCGCAAAGAACTCTCTGATATGATCTACAGTGTTGGTCTATGGGGATTCTCAATGTAAAGAGAAGGACTAGTGTTTATGAAATGGTCATCCTCTCGCTCTTGCTCCCATGGGGGAAAATGGTTGATTTAGGACTCATCGGGTTGTTTCCTAGCCTTTGACCTAGTGAAAGGTCCTCCATAGGGTTTATAAGACGTAGTGTTGTCCAATTTTTTTAAACTAAAATAAGTGATATAAATAAAACAAAAAAGGATAACCTTTCTAGTAGAGTCTGAGTTATGTTTTGACAAGGGTAATTTTAGGGATAGATTTTAGTTTCTCTTGATCTCAAAAGACTTGGTGATATAATATATGGATTCTGACTATTGCCTTGGACAAATTTGCTAATAGAGATTGATGTTTTGAGTAATGGGATCAAGATAATCGAGTCTAACCTTTTGAATTAATGATGTTTTAGACAATAATCATGCTTTCAAAGAATGGATGATCTTTAATGTTTAGAGATACACATAATATTCTTCACATTGTTATGGGATGTAGACACTAATATTTTATCCAAAATTGGGAATCTTCCGAAGGTTTTCAGGAAAAAATAGATGTTTAGAGCTTCCTGGATAAGTGTGGAAAACTTCTACTGATTGAAATAATGTGAAAAATAAACTGTGGAAAATAATCATTGATTGCGATAATTTAAAGGCTCAAGTGCGGAAATAAAATGGTCAATTATGATATAATTCTGTCAATTATGGCAAGATGTAGAAAACTGTGGCAAAAAGGAGACAGTTTGGAAATAGATCTCAAATCTGGTGTATCTATATGATAAAATTGATTTTTGGAACAAGGATTTTGATTGCAAAATATGTTTGATATTGATAGCCTAGACTTGAACACATTGGACTCTTTTTGACCATTTTTTAATGTTGGTTTTGAATTTTTTGGAAACTGATCATAGAATAAGCACAATAGAAAATGTGTTTTGTAATCTATCACGGGTCTTAAGACAAGGACAAACAGATTAATCTAGGTCAAAATTGGCTTCAAAATACAATGTTATTGGCCCAATGCTTGAATGTTTGTTATCTCACACAAAAAGTTATTGGAGATTTGATTCTGAACAGTTGATTGATTGTATGTTTGTCATTGATGACAACATATAATACATAGTAGTACTTCTGTATGTACTTATCAATATGATGACATGAAGACCAGTGTGGATAGATACA
>MU225984.1:801561-837294 GCA_018584345.1 Thuja plicata
TACTTTTGAGTATCTAAGGGAGAAGTTGGGAGTCATTCCCTCTCCTAAGTCTGATTAGAAAAAGTAGCAAGTACATCAGTCTTGTGTGACTGATGAATGGTTGACTACTCTACTTCTGGAGTAGTACTTGTGCAGAATGCTTTATGGCACCCTTTTCCATTAATGTCAATGGGGGAGTATGTACTAAAAACAAGGAACACAAACAAAGAGCTAAAAAAGGAACACATACAAGGAGCTTATACTTTGGGGGAGTATACATAGTCTAAGTAACTACAGCAGTGTAGATGAATCTTTGATGAGGATATTGAGAAGATTGTAAAAGAAAGAAGACACCATGAACAGAAGTTGTTTTTATCATATGTTGTCATCAATTCCAAAGGGGGAGATTGTTGGAGATTTGATTCTAAACAGTTGATTGATTGTATGTTTGTCATTGATGACAACATATAATACATAGTAGTACTTCTATATGTACTTATCAATATGATGACATGAAGACCAGCGTGGATAGATACATGTTGTTGACATGTGTACTATGCTATGTTCATACATGCAGACCTAGATATGAAGTTTTAGTTAAGATATGTAATTCTGTTATTGACGGTTACAGTTCTGGAGGAATAACGGTTTAGGCCGACATATGTAATGTGTTGATCGAGTTGCGCCTATCTTTAGGATATGCATGTGTATAATCATGATGAGTTATGAGTTGTTGATATTAATCTAAATGTGCCAAATGTGTTTCAAGAAGATTGCAAAGTTATGGTTAAATTGATGAAGCCGACTTAGTGAAGCGACGTGTCTATTTAGTTAGTACTTGCATGGTTCTAATTATGCTTGCGCACTTAGTAGAGCCGACAAGGATATTAAGAAGAGTTTTCCTACAGGTCCCATGATCTCATACTTGGTGTATGTACTTATAGAAGGTCATTTGTAATGAGAAGAGTTGCAAAAGCCAGAGATTAGAAAAGTAGAGTAGAGTGTTAAAGCAGCAGAGCTATATTTATCATATGTTGATAATATAGATATTGAAGTTGAAGCTTTCAGAATACAAAGAATATTTTTGTAGTGCTTTACAAGAGGTTAAAGCATCGACACACAAAAGGAACTAATCAGACAAGCAGTGTCACAAACAGCAGTTCACCTTGTTGATATAGTGTGTATCAAATAACCAGAAGGTTGTAGCCTTCACCACTTGGACAGTGAGTCCTCCACCCCTGACAGGGTTATTGTAAAAGACTCCTAATAGGGTCCAACCCTTAACCAGGTCACTATACTACTTCATTGTAATGTACAACTCCTAATAGGGTTGAAAGATATTTTAATAGGGATCACTATAAACAGTATAGTTCTTTGTGGGTACTAATTCCCACCGGGGTTTTTACCATTTGGTTTCCCCATAAACAAATTGATGTGTTGTGTAATGTGTTATTTGTATGTGCATTTAATTTGTATCAATCTAGATTAATAAGTTTAAAGACAAAGATTTAAATTTGTTGATAACTGATTCACCCCCCCCTCTCAGTTATCCCTGAAGTATTCTAACAAAAGTGTCACACTACTAGGACACAAAGGTCCACAACGTAGGCGCCCGTGTTTTTGTTGTTGCCAGATATTTTTTTCGTGCTAGTGAAGATTCCTTTCACTACTAAAAATCCTAGAAAACATATGTTGGGGATCTTGAGGTGAAATTTTGTAACCCCTTGCACTATAATAAGGTATTTTTTTGGAGGTGAATCGGGTTGGCCTCTATTTAACAAGGTTGTAGTAGGGTCTGTGGCATCTATCCAATCAGTTTGTATGTGTGTGACTCACTTAAGAGCCTACTTGACCATGTTAGATACTTAGGTATATTTTCCTGGTCTAGGATATCATCAATACACCTCGCCCAAGCTTGGCTAGATATAAAATGTAACTTTGGTTCGCATCTTGTTTATATACTAATCGGAAGGATTACTGGTTTAAGTTCATTCTCCGGGGAAGAAGAGCATTCCCCAGACATGCATTTCTAAAAAAGTATAAAGGTTTTTAATCTAATAGATTTGTACAAGCACACCAATGACCCAAGACACAAGGTTAATTGATTTAAACACCAAAATTCCAAGTGTGAACTAAGCTAATCACCCATACAAGCATCAATGTTCAATTTTAAAGCCCAAACTAGGTGATGATTTGCTTGTTCAATTTTAATGCACCAAATTGAAATACTTTTTTCCTTTGTTCAATTTTTAACCACCATGTCAATTTTAAGCACCAAATTTGGAAAAGTGAGGTTCAATGTTTGCATGCAATGTTCATTTTAAGCATGAAAAACATAAATGAATGAATTTTAGGTTGCTTTGTTAACTGTTTCCTCACCACAAGCTATCAAAAAGTGATTAGTACCAAAATATTTTAACTAAAAATTGAAGAATATTCAGAAACTCCATAATTGTTAAGAGCGTTAAGGCTAATGGTAACCTTGAACTTAGCTCTGAAACGTTTGATAGAATCAAGATACATGTAGTAAGCTTCACTTTGATCTTGTACTGCGATTGTGAAGATGACTTTTTGTTGCGTGTTGTAGTTAGCAATTCTTATTATGGTAGCTGTCAATGATCTAGCACCTAGGGTGCATCTAATTATCCTCTTGGCCATTAGTCATTTGCTCAATCCTGCACAGAAATCAAGAAAGAACACACAAAATGAAAACTTTTCAAAGATTTTTCTTTTTTTGAAAATATTTCTCAAAAAAATTTAAATAACAAAGAATAAAGTCCCTGTACAATTTCAAGACCTTTCCAAAAATGTAAATTTTTTGACAAGAAATGTTGATTTATGTCAAGAATTATTTTTTATGAAATATCATAAAAAAATTCTAAAACATCGTAAAAAAATTTTAAAAATCTAAATTTTGGACTGTAGCTCTCTTATGTCAACAAATACCTTAAAAAAAAAGATCATAATTCCTTAATTTGTGCCCCAGGGACCCATTTTATCAGAACAAAGAAGTTTTAAAAGATCTATTACTTTTGCAAAATAATTTCACAGAAATTAAAATCATAGAGAATAAGCCCCCTCTATAATTTCAAGACCTTTCTAAAAATGTAATTTTTTTGAAAAGAAACTCTGATTTGCACCTAGAAATGATTTTTTATGAAATATCATAAAACAATTATTAATAAATAAAAAACTTTTGAAAATTTTAAATTTTGGTTTGTGGCTTCCTTAGATTAGAATCAACCTACAAAACAAATTTCATAAAAATATTTCATGCGATTTGAAAGATATGACCAAATTTCATGCGGGCCGTAAGTTCACTTTGAGTTCACCAAAATGTATAGGTTGTGTTCTGTACGCTCAATAATGAGGGTTAGTAGCACCGATTTGCAATGGAAATAAATTAATCAAACTACTAAGAACGAACCTATGAAAAATAAAATGACAAGCAATCAAGGAGGAATACAGACGAATGCAAACCACCAAAGCTTGAATCTTCTATTGTCTCTCTCTAGTCCTTCTGAAACGTTGTGTGTGTGGTGCTTAGTATTGGTATCGGCAGTGATTGTGACTTAGGAGAGTCAAGAATATGATATTGAACGTGTGATCGCAAGAAGGTTTGATGCTTCAACCAATCTTACAAAGTAATGGCACATGAAAGCTTGAAATCTTAGATCTATGATCACAAGAAGGCTTGATGCTTGAACCAATTTGATAGATTAAGGGCACATGTAAGCTTGAAATCATATATCCTTCAAATGGTTATGAAGTGTTGATTATATAGAATATGGAAATGATATAAACAGTTAAGATCAATCCTAGAGATTAGAGGATGAACGGTTGAGATCAAATGGAACTGGAGAAGCCATCAGTAAACTCCACCTCCTCAACTTGGAGAGAGGAGATATAGTTTGGTTAACTGAATAATTGATTATGAGTTACCCTTTGAACTACAGAGGTAATTTGGAGTTACCTTTTTGAACTGAGGAGGTAGGTGGAGTAATTCATGCAATCAGAGATCTGATCAAGAGTTCTCTTTTTTGAACTAAAGAAAAGATTTAATTGAATATTTAATTCATTTTTGTAATTGAAGTATTCAACATGTGAGATAATTGAATTCTTTTTGGTTTAGAATTGAATTATTGAATGAAATTAAATTAATTTAATTAGAAGAATTAATTAATAAGTTTAAATATCTAAATTTAAACTTTAGAAAATTGAGTTTAATTAATTAATGGAGATTAATCAATTAAGGTTAATTAGTTAAATAAAATTAATTATTTAATTAATTTTGGGGATTTGATTAGATGATTTGGGGAATGAAATTAGAAGAAAATAGATGATTAATTAATGATTAAAAAACCATTAATTAATAGATGAAAATTAGTGTTTGTAATTTAAGGTCGCAAGTATGTCCATTTTAGGGTGTCTACAGGTGCTTAAAAAGAAAAGAGTATGCTCAAACATCACAATCTCACCTTTGATCAAATTGATGCATAAAATTGACATGTGGTTAACAACTGAAGAAGGCAAAGAACTTTTGAATTTGGTGCACTTAAAAATGAACAATAAAATATGATTTGGTTTGGGCTTAAAATTAAACTCGTGTGCTTGTATGGATTGTAGCTCAGTTTACATTTTATATTTCGGTGCTTAATGTGATTAATCATGCATTTTGATTCCTTGGTGCGCTTGAAATTTTTTTTATAATAAAAACCCTTTTAATTTTTTTAGGGAGGCTTGTATGGGGAAAGCGCTTCTTTCTTAGAGGATGACCTTAAACTGGTAATCCTTTCGACTGGTATATAAACAAGACATGGGCCAAAGCTCTATCTTATATCTAGCCAAGCTTGGACGAGGTGTGTTGATGATATTCTGGATCGGGTGAAGTATCCCTAAGTAGCCAGCATGGTCAACTAGCCTCATAAGTGAGTCACACTCGTACAACTGATTGGATAGACACCACAGACCTTACTACAACCTAGTTAATTAGAGACCCACCTAGTTCGCCTCTGAATCAAGTGTCTTATTATAGTGCAAGGGGTTGCAGAGTGTTCCCCCAAGATTCCCAACATATGTGTTCTAGGGTATTTTTTTGATGGAAAAGATCTTCATTAGCATGACATAAATACCTGGGAAAGGCAAAAACATAGGCACCTACATCATGGATCTTCATTTCCTAGTAGCACAAAAATTGTAGTGTGAGATGACGAACATCAAAAGAATTGGGCCTATAACATTACATCTTGAAGCCAATTGACCATAGATTAATCTAACTATTTATGTTTTGACCATGTGAAAGGTTGTATTCCTTTCTGACTAATCTTTGATCTATGAAGATTGTGTCTATTATGTTTTCTTGGGTGATCATTTTTAACACAAAACCAACATCTTACAAAATCAAACGAGTCAAACATGTTGAGTGTCTAGGGTGTCAATAGAAGTTTGTTCCATAAAACATATTACCTCACTATCCTAGAAGATTGCCGCAATTGATGTGTTTATTACCACAATTGAATCTTTTATTGCCACAATCAACAGAATTTTGCCGCAATTGACCCTATATTATGCCACAATCGACATAAGTTTTCTGCAATTAATCAAAGGACCTATGCACTTATTTAGTCAAAATAGTCTTGGTTCCTCTGTCAAAACACTATATTTTATCAATCTAGAAACTTGGAAAAGTATACTATGTCATGTGAAAGGTCAGCGTGTACATTTTGGGAAATAACAAAGAATCAATGAAATCTCAAACATCTAGGATTACCTCTCTTTTCTAGTTGTTATTTAGCATTGATAATTCAATGGTTTAGATTAGATTATCTTGATCTCATTATCTTAGTTTCATCACCCTTTTATAATGACTCTCTCTCATCTAGGATGAGAGTCAAATAATATCTTATCATCAATCTTTGAGATCAAGAGAAGTTGAAGTTTATTCTTATAATTACCCTTGTTAAACAAGAGCTTGAACTCTCTTCGAGAGGTTGTCCCTTTTGTTTGTTTTACGTCACTCATTTTAGTTAAATCCTAGAAAACACCATGTCATTTACACCTTATGGAGGACCTTATACTAGGTCAAATCCTAGATACCAAAATATGAATCATGCGTTAACATGTTTCCCCTATGGGAAGAGGAACCGAAGATTGACCCATTCAAACACATTGATCCCTCTCTATACGTTGAAAATGTGCCCACACTTCCACGTGGATTCCAAAGGCCAACTATTTTTCAAGATATCACAGATGAAGAGCTAGAAGACATAGGAAAAGATGCTTATTCTATACAAGTGGTATACATTGTGGTAGATAGAAATCTTGAGAGATTCCTATCAATGTTAATCAACAAAGGAGTCAAACTTCCCGCTGAATTCAATGTATCCATAATATGGCCTAAAAACCTATTGTCAGGAAAAAATACAACTGAAATCTCTCAAATTAATCTTGTGGTGTCTCAAACCTTGTTTGTGCCATTATCAACATCTACAACATCAGCACAAACTATGTCTACACAAACTAGCTCATACACTCAAGCTAGTTCATCTTCCACTCAAAACATGATGGATTTCCAAATGAGTGCATCCATGGTTTCTACTTCATCTCAGGCATATGCATCATTACCTGTCACATGAAGTTCTCAAGATATTTCATTAGCACCTTAGACAAGCTATAACCCATTTATCACTACCAAAACATCACAATATATCCCTACTAGCCTTATATCTAATTCTTCATAACAAATCAGATTAGTCTTTATAGGTCCAACATTCAGTCAATGTCTCCCAAGGGCTAGATCTTTATTCCAACAGAGGTCTCAACAAAAATAATCACAAAAATATTGGACCCATCATTTACCCCAGTATCAACAAAACAATATGTTTGGGAATCAATACCAAATCCCAAGAATATCGTACATCCCAATGCAAGGGAATCAAAGGAAAAGTCTTATACTAACTATGAGACAAAGATCCAATGTTGGAAATGTTCCTCAATCCCAAACAAACATTCTGATACAACAAGTGAAAAACTTGCAAATTCAAATGATGGATACTCAAAATTAGGGACAAACTAATTCATATACTACTGAGGACTTCTACCCATACCATTTTGATTATTATTTACACATGTCTCCATTTCTAGCACATTTTGGAATACCTAAATTTGACAAGTATAGGGACAACACCAATCCTCTGGAACACCTCATATAATTCTTTGCTAGTTGCATTGAAGTCGCACACGATGAAATATACTTAATGTGACTATTTTGACAGAGTTTAGGCAGACCCGCAATGGAATGGTTCTCTCACTTACCACATGGTATTCACTCTTGGGGTGAATTGGCTAAAAAATTTATTACTCACTTCCATCACAATATATAAAACAAGGTCAACATCAAGGACCTTTTTGATGTCAAGCAAAAGGAAGGTGAATCTTTTGTTAAATTTTTACAAAGATGGAGAAAAACAACCAAAAAATCACATATGATGTTCCTGAGCAAGATCTAATAGTCATGTTCATCGATAATCTGATCCCAGACATGTCATTTACTACAAAACTCCAACTCGCTCCCAATTTCAAACAACTAATAGAACGAGGCGTTCGATGCGAGAAAAATCTGGTCAAAAGAGGAATTCTTGTGGATCCTACTAAAAAATATACCACTAAAAATTCAACTGATAAAGCTAAGTGGTGGAACAAAAATAAAAATTTCACCAATGATGGTGTCATTGATGTCTAGACTGGCAATTATGCACAACCAAATATTTCATTACAAGGGGCACCCATGCCAAATCAAACACCTACAATGCAAACCCCGCAAGAAAATACTCAAGTTCAAATGCCAACTGTTCAAGCGGCAATAGAATCCTAGAATCAACCCAACATGAAACTCAAACAACAATTTCCTTTTCTGAAACATGAGTAAATCCCACTATTAGAATCGATCAAATCAGCATTGAAAAAATTGATCCAAGCCAATATGATCACTTTACCAGAAATCAAGGAATTCAAACATAATGTTGTAAAACCTAAGTGGTGGAACGATAATGCTCTTTGTGAGTATCATCGAGTCAAGGGTTATAAGAAATCAAATTTCTATCAATTAAATTTTTTTATACAAGACTTAATTGAACAAGGGATAATCGATGTTAACAATACCTAATCCAAGGGTAACGCATATCATACCATCTTCAATGATCCTTTTCATAACCATAATAAAGGGAAAGCCTCTGCGTGTGGTAGTCATCCCAAGAAAGTCAATTATACCTATTCTACCTCTAATAGTATGATAAATAGCATAAATCCTACAGAAATCCAAGTTACTACCATCACTATAAGAGATAATAATGCCAAATGCATTGTCACATCTCGTCATTCCAAAGTTGTTCTACAAGGAATGCCTTCTACTTCCGCTACACCAAAAAATCCCACACCAAATTATAATCCACAACCTAGTTTTGTGGATCAACTCAAGCGCACACCCTCCTAGATCTCCATTTTTGAACTATTGCGCTTATCCCTAGAGCATAAGAAATATTTGTACCAAGGTCTTCAAAATGTAGCTATCCCACGGGACATATATCCAAAAAAATTTCCAAACCATGGTAAATTATATTGCTGCTAACAAACATTTCATGTTTATAGACCATGATGTACCACCACACAAACCTCTGCATAATGATCCCCTACATTTTCTTGTCCAAGAGCATAAGCATATGATCCAACAAGTCCTCGTTGATGGCAGGATGGATTAAACATATGTACTCTAAATGTAATAAAAACCTTGGGATACTCAGAATCTAGTATTGATGTCACCAAAAGAATCAATATCAGATAATATCGTGAGGAAGAAAGGTCATCTAAAGGTATCCTTATTTTACCTGTCTAGATAGGGTCAGTAATAAAGAGCACTCCATTCCAAATCCCAGACCTTGAATTATGATATAACATGTTTCTCAAAAGACCATGGATACATGACATGCAAGCTGTCCCTTCAACATATCATCAAAGCATAAAATTTCCCTACCAAGGAAAATAGATCATCATAGAGGGAGATCCAAACCCCTTTCAATATTGAAACACTATAAGAGGCAGTGCAGACAATCAGGTACCATCAAATCAGGAAGCAAATATTCCTTCCACTTATGATTCCATTCCAAAGGATATACCAATAAAGGCAGTCAAAATATCAATCCAAGAAAAAGGGTGTGGTGAATACTGCTATGAGGAAGCCTTCACCATCACCAACATGCCTCTATCTCCTAGATGATATGGAAGGCCTAGACCAGTGGAAACAATTGAAGCTCTGAAACCAGTAATATTTAGATGTCTACCTACTAAATTTTTTAAATGGGGAGACATAAGTGAAGAAAACCCATTTGACCTAGACATTAATACTTAGTTATATCAAGATCCTCAAGAGACACCAAGAGTACAAATACCCTTGACACAATATGGACCTAGATATACTATGCTACAAAAATATGGATATGATGGTAAAATTGGTCTGGGGGTAAGACAACAGGGATTGATAAAATTTTCTTTACCACCAACTCAAAGGAACAAAAGAGGACTAGGATATGGTCATGCCAGAACTAGTACAATTGTCCAAGATATTTTAGTATAACAACAAGAAATTATTGAATCAAACTAGGGGAAAAATCAAGGACATAACCCAAGCAGTAATATACTCCAGTAACTATTGCCACCAGAAGTGGAAACCACAAATTCCCAAATAACCCTTAATTAGGTAATCTTGGATGATGTGCAAAGTGAAATACGTAATGAGTGTTCTAGCATGATTGATTCTCACAAGTATGAGTGGATATCCCTCCATGACTCTGAATTGCCTATTCCTAGACATTCCCCTTGATCCACTAGTACCATAAACCTCAATGACATGTTTGACCAACTGAACGTAGAAGATCAACCCTATATTGATAAACATGTCAATATCCATTCCTTAGATGGTGTGTCTACTTCCCATTCCATATTTTTTGGTACTATCACTGCAGTACCATTCACCCAAACTGAGTCTACCTCCCACACTAACCTGTGTTTAATATACCCCAAGTTAATAGATCAGGACCAACGAGGACATCATGACATAGATATTTTTGAAAATATGAAGCCATTGTAGGATTCATGGGGATTGATGAAGGAATAACATCAGGAGATCACAAGGCATGAATCTCCTTTGACTTAGATAGATCAACATACTTTGGGGAGGAGGCTCCTATTTCCTGTTGCAAAAGTAAAATAAAAACAAAAAAGAAGAGTCGTTAAGTGAAAACGAAAAGGCACTTTCTAACAATGAAAAAGTAAAGATAAAGTCGGAATCTTTTGGTTAAAACCTCTTTGAGGTACGAGAGGATGGAAATTTGGATCTCCTCCCCTTAAAAGAAGAATAATTAGGCATTGCTAGCAGAGAAAACATAGGCAATGAATCTAGGGGATGAAAAGAACCCTATGAACATCTATCTGGCTAAATCTCTTTCACATCAGGAAAGAAAACAATTTATTGTTTTTTTCAAAGAACAACATATCAACTTCACCTTGTCTTATGCTGACATGCCAGGTTTGGATCTAGAGCATGTACTAAATCACATACCACTTTTTCTAAATGAAAAGCTAGTAAAATATAGGTTAAGAAAGATACATCCTCACATTTCTCTACTTGTCAAAGCTTAACTGAAGAAAATTTTAGATGAAGGTTTCATAAGACCCATCCCATATGTGGATTGGATATCAAATCTTGTACCAGTTACAAAATATTGTGGTCAAATTTAAATATGCACAAACTTCAAGGACTTGAACAGAGCATGTCCAAAAGATGGTTTCGCATTACCAAACATCGATCTCATGATAGATTTGACAGAAGGAAATCAAATTTTGTCACTTAGGGATGAATTCTCAGGTTATAACCAAATAAAAATTGCACCATAAGATCAACATAATATGACATTTACTTGTGCATAGGGTACTTATTGCTGGAATGTGATGATTTGGCCTCAATAATGTAGGTGCAACCTATCAACGTGCCAAGACAACAATATTTCATGATATGATTCATATAACAATGAAATATTATGTCGATGACATACTAGCTAAGTCAACAATTAGGGAAACTTATCTACAAATTTTGGGTTAGATATTTGATAGAATGAAAGAATACAAGGTACGACTCAACCCAAATAAATGCGCATTCAAAGATATCACTACAAAAATCATTGGTTTCATTGTATCATATAGAGGAATTGAAGTAGATCCAGAAAAGGTTAAGGCCATCCTTGACATGCCACCACCTACCAATCTGAAACAACTACGGGGTCCACAAGGAAGATTAAAATCTATCAGGAGATTCATCACCCAACTAGCAGATAAGTGTCATCCGTTCCAACAATTACTACATAAATATGTAATCTTTGTATGGAAAGAATAATGCCAACAATATTTTCAAAATTTCAAAGATTATCTACTGAAATCCCCTATATTGGTGCCACCAATTCTAGGAAAACCACTTCTATTATATATATCAGCAATAGAATCAACACTAGGTGTTCTTTTGTCTCAACATGATGATCATGACAAGGAAAGGGTCATCTACTACATCCATAGAATGTTGGCAGGCCATGAAATCAATTACTCAGAAATAGAAATTTCATGTCTTGCAGTGGTCTTTTATTTTCAAAAGTCAGACATTATATGCTATGTCATCAAACGAAGCTCATTGCACACACAGATCCATTAAAATACTTGTTGAGTAAAGAAGCATTAACTAGATAACTCGCTAAACGGGTCATGATCTTAAACGAGTTTGATATTGAATATATGGATCAGAAGGCTATTAAAGGGAAGGTTATTGCTGATGAACTGGAAGAAGCATCAATTCTAGATCGTCAACCTATAGTGTCCAAGTTTCCATATGAATCAATCCTTACTATGCAACTAGCAATAGAAGTTTGGCAGTTATTCTTTGATGGATCATATATGAACCATGGTGCAAGAGAAGGAATAGTACTCATCACTCCAAGAAATGATGTAATTCCTAAATATTTTTGACTCAAATTTCCATGTACAAATAACATAGTTGAGTATGAAGCTCCAGTCATTAGATTAAAAATGGTTATATAATGGAGAGTAAAGAACCTGAGAGTTTATGGTGATTCCCAATTGGTTATCAGTCAAGTCAATAATGATTACATGACCAAAGATTAAAAACTTGTCCCATACAGATAGTTGATGGAAAAAATGTGTGCTTCTTTTCATTACATTATATTTGAACAAATTCCAAGGGTTCATAACAAAGCAGCAAATGTGATGGAAATTATAGCATCTTTGATCGACATGCCAAGTAATGAAACCATATTCCAATTTCTGGTAGAACAATTGATGATACCATTCTTTAAGGATCCAATAATAGAATCAATATGTGTCCTTGTGGGTCCTAAGTCTCCTTGGTACAATGATGTGTATACCTACCTACAAGAAAAAAACCTACCGCCTGATTTATCAAGAAACCAAACGAAGTCCCTTATCTGACAAGCCCCTTGGTACACCCTTCTTGCTAATACTTCATATAGAAAAAGTCTAGATGGAATGATTTTAAGATGTCTCACTTCCATAGAATCCCAGAGAGCCTTATACGAGGTACATGAAGGATTTTGTGGGGCCCATGAAGGTGGTAACAATTTAGCAAAGATAATCATTAGGATGGGATACTATTGGCGAACTGTAGAGATAGATGCTCATAAGTATGTGCAAATATGCCAAAAATGTCAGATACAAAGAGATCTTATTCATGCACTAAGTCAAGACCTCCACCCCATTACTTCACCATGGCCTTTTTTGAAATGGGGATTTCACCTAGTGGGAAAGATTACACCCACTTCCTCTAACGGTCATAAATACATAATTGCAACAACAAAATACTTTACCACATGGGTAGAAGCAATTCCTCTCATATATATCACTAGTAAGTAGATCTCCATGTTTATTATAAATCACATCATCTGTCGGTATGGGATCCCTCAAACCATACTTACTGGTCATGGTTTTCCTTTCCCAAACAAAGATGTTAAGGATCTCTATGATAAGTTCAAAATAAAATAGGGTTTCTCTTCTTTTTACTATCCCTAGGGAAATGGACAAGCTGAGGCAACTAAAAAAAAATCCTAAAAATCTTGAAGAAAATTCTCAATGAATCTAGTCGAGACTAGCATTTGCATCCCAGCCCTGTATTATGGGCCTATAGAACAAGTGTGAGAAAACCTATAGGAGAAACTCCCTTCTCCTTGGTATATGGATCAGAGGTGGTTCTACCCCTCAAAATTGAAATCCCATCCCTCATAATATTGGTCAAGCATATCATATCAGATGAAGACTTCAGAGTTGCTAGACTCAGTGAATTGGAACTATTAGATAAGAGATGCCAAAATGCAATTAATCACTTACAAGGCTATCAGAATCACCTTAGAAGAAATTATCACAAGAAATTAAGGCCACATACCTTTGAGGTAGGATATCTTTTCCTCATGGAAAATTAGAAGAATCAAGAAAAGAGAGTTAAACCAGGCAATTTTAAGCCTAATTGGCTAGGACCATACATCATTATTAAATCATGCAACAATAGGGCATATCAATTGGTAACTCAGGAAGGAGATCATCTCCCTTGTTATATCAACAACAATCACCTAAAAAGGTTTTATGCTTGATATCTCAAAGCCAAGTATACATGCCATATATGATCCTGAAAAAAGTATAAAAAATTTAAAAAGTTACCTTGGTGAAAACCTGGAAAACAAGTGCCTTGGAGCCAACAACAAAATACAAAAAAAAGAGAAAAAAAATTAAAGAGAAAAAAAATCTCTCTCTCAGTGAAAACCTGGCAAACATGCACTATTGGTCAGGTACCTTGGTGAAAACCTGGTAAACAGGTGCCATGTGTTAAGGTCCCACGTCGCCATCAATGAACTCCAAAAGATTAAGCGTGTACTACCTTCATACAAGATTGAGTACCCAAACTTATTATAGAAGTGAAATCCCCTTTGACGCATCACACTTATCTGTGGCTTATACTGAATTACCAGACATGGGGCACTCTAAAATGTCCTAAAAAATCTAAAAAGTCTTGAAAACATCTAAAAAGAGGAAAAAGTCTTGAAAAATCCTAAAAAGAGAAAAATGTCCTAAAGAAATCAATCATTCAAAAAATTGAATATTGCAAAAATATTTGCAATAAATTATCTTGGTCATAAATGAGTAGGAAATGACGATCAAACAATCAATCAAATGTCAAAACTATGAGCTTCACAAATCAGTAATGAAATCATGTGACTCAACTTATCAGCAATATAATTTTTCATCAATCAAATGATTCAATCTATCACTAATTAAGGTATCAATTGTCTTAGACAGTGACAAATATACTCAAAATCAGATAGATCAGTCTTATATGAGTCATTTGTTCATGAAACTAGACACATCCGCAATCAAAACATCAAAAACTAAGCCAATCAAGGAACAATAAGGTTGTTGACTAGGTAAGTCATGTCAGTTTGTTGTCAATTTATCTTTCGCGATTGTGTTCTTACGCTCCTCAAGGATACTAATGAGTGGTGAGAGTGACTATGATGAATCATGATCTTTTTTTCTTTGTTTGTTGTTATTAGAGTGTTTTAATTCAATTTTGGGGCAAGGATGATTTAGGATAAATGCAATAGGAGCTATCTTGCATCTAGTATCCATGCAGTTCCATGATCTGAACTAATCCCTACAAAAGAATTGAACATTCCGTATCTATTATCTTCTTATTGTTATGAGAGATTATAGCAGTATCCAAATGATCAATATCTGAGTGCATTTGTATCTCTTTCTTTTCTTAATAAGGTGCAATGATGAATAAATATTGGATTGTATGACAATGACTTGGTTTCATTAATCATTCTTTTTTATTTTCCAAACTAAATTCTCACTAACTTTCTTCTAACTAACACATGCATGTACTTAGATACATTGTGCATTTTAGGTTCAGATTCATTTATTGCATAAGAAAAATCCAAAACATATGCATATTAGATCATATAATCAATGCATCCATCATCAATAACAACATAACTAACATAGGAATGCATTCATCATCATCATATAGTGATTCAATATTATCAAAAAATTAATGCTCATCTGACGTATTTTTTATGCTTAATTTGTTGAGGGGGCATATAGTCCACTTGCTTTCACTGGGGCAAGTTGGGGAAAGATCAAATCTAAAAATTATTTGACACAACGTGATGAATCACATTGTATCAAAGAGGGGCAAATGTGGACACCCTAAACTGAACAGACTTGCGACCTTACCTTTAAATACTAATTGTCCTCTATTAATCAATGGTTTCTTTAATAATTAGTTAAATAATCTATTTCTTCTAAATCTAATCCTCCTAATTATTTAATAATTTCTTCAAAATTAATTAATTAATTTTGTTTAATTAATAAACGTTAATTAAATTAATCTTTATGAAGAAATTAATTAATTAATTTTATTTAATTAATAAATGTTAATTAAATTAATCTTTATTAGTTAATTAAGTTCAATTTCCTAAAAGTTAAAATTTAGTTATTAAAACTTATTAAATTTTTAATCATTAGTTAATCATCTTTTTCTTCTAAATCTAATCCTCTAATCATTAAATTAATTTTATTTTTTTAATAAACCTTAATTAATAAATCTTTATTAGTTAATTAAATTCAATTTCGTAGAGTTTAAATTCAAATATTTAAAGTTATTAATTATTCTTATAATTAAATTAAGCTCATTAAATTAATTTAATTTCACTCTTAATTCTATTTTAAATCAAAATAGATTCTAAATATCTCATTTTTTAGTATTTTAATTTCTAAAATCAATTAAATAATCAATAAATCACCTCTCTAATTCCAAAAAGGGAACTCATGATCAATCCTTGTAATTGCATGAATTGTGGCATCTTCTCTCCAGTTCAAAAAAGTGGCTCATGTTCAATCTCTGTAATTGCATAAATCATTCCATCTTCTCTCTAGTTCAAAAAGATAACTCATAATCAACTCTTCAATTGACTCAACCATTTCCTCTTCTCTCTAGTTAAGAGGAGGAGTTTACTGATTCCTTCTTCAGTTCTTATTGATCTCAACTGTCCATTTAAAAGTATCTAGGATCAATCTCATCTGTCCAAATCATTTCCATATTCTATATAATCAACCCTTCTCAACCATTTGAAAGAATCCAACATTTCCAACTTTGTCCACAACTGATATACATGATTTTTGTATGAAGCCTCAAGAAAAATCATTATCATTTGGATCTCATTTTCTCAACACTCCCAAGTCATAGATGTTGTCAACGCTAATAGTGAACAACATCCATACAACATTTCAAAAGGAGTAGAGAGAAGCAATAGAATCTTCAAACATTGGGGTCTGCATTTATTTATTTTCCTTTCTAATGTATGTTATTTTATTGGTCATAGGATCATTATTAGTAGTTTTTTCTATTTCTTTCATTGCAAATCGGTGCTACTAACCTCTTGTTTGAGTATGCAAACATAGTCATATACAGGTGGAATATACCTAAAAAGGTTTACCTATTGTCGGCCTACAAATCCTAATCAAAATTCATAAGAGATCACTCCAACATAGGAAATTTAATTCCTCAAGGTCAGCCCTCAATAATACAACACTTAAATTGGTTGGTCTTTGACCTTGACTTTACCGTTCAATTGATTTATCTAATTGACTAGAATGGTTTGAATGTTCACTATTCTTACTGATATTACTCGTATTTTTCTCAAATCTCTACATGTACATTGAATCTTCTTATGTGATCATAGATGTAGGTAAACCTGACTATGTAGATATTGTTTGCATGATTGTGTCATTTTAATTCTTCAAATTATCTCTGCATACCAAAATTGTCATTACAAACTATATTATCACCAGTACATTGGATACTTAGACAAATTCATGTATAGTCACCTTCAACACTGGTATAACTGATCTGGCTTGTGAAATAGAATTTTTGCCAGAAATGACAACACTACAAAATTTATCCCATGATCTAGGATATGATCATATTCATCAAACGCCAACAACATATGTGACTCCAAAAAACTTAGTAAATTTTCTTCTTAGTTGAATAACTTCTTCATTTGTTCAAAGTGGGATGGACGACTTTATAGGAACCCTTTGAACTAGTAACTTGTGTATTGCATAAAAAGCTCTAGAAAAATTTGCAACATCTTGTGGTGGATGAATATCTTTGTACTTATATTTTCAGTGAGAAACCCTTCAAGTATTCATCTTGTACATAGTAAGAAATCAATTTTTCCAATAGAGACTGGTCTTGCCTTGAAATTGCCCACAAATTTGAGGGAATACAAGGTGCATATCCCTTATTTCATACCCTAACACCCCAACATACCATGGTGCCTTATACCCTATTCTCTAAACTCACAAGGGAATGTATGATACACATTTTCTTCTCTCCTATCATTCCCCATAGTCCCACATTACTTCTCTTCAAAATAGCTAAGATCTAGAGGGAACACAAGGTGATTTTTCTCCAAAACTCCTTCAGACCCTCCTTCCCATGGTCTGATTCTTAAAAAACAAATTGCGCAGGGGAATGGAGGGAAACATTTTATGATCTTTTCTTTATTATCTCGTCATCCTGGCTAATCCCACAATAATAGGTTACAAGTTTTCCCATGAATAAAAAATTATCGGTTGTGAAGGCCACATAAAAAGGGCCTCCGATTGAAGTACTCCCTTTGAACGAATTACCTTGACCCCTTAAATTGAAGTATTCTATTTCATAGGATTCAATAAAACCTATGAAGTCATATAGATTTAGAGAGATAGAGATGGAGAATATAGAGAGGAAAAATAAAAAATCCATACCAACTCTAGTTCTATCATAGTGTGCAAATGCCTTATCACGATTTCTTTGTTTCGTATTAGGTAACCCCTTTTGTTAAGATTTAGTTTCCCTTGTCATTTTAATTCCCATCTTATTTTTATAAAAAATCCCCTTTGAAATTAGCACTGAAAAAAAAAAGTTCTTTATAAAAAATACGAATTATTTTTTCTTTTATTTTTGAAAAAAAATGAGAAAAATAAATTTTATCTATACCCAACTGATCAATAATTTTTTTTTGGCTAACCTAGTTATAGTGAACATGGGTAGTTAATAGAACCCATGTTCCATCAAATTATATCATTGTATAATTATTTTTGCACTACATTTTTAGTCTAACAGGGGTTTAATAGAAGGTGGGGTTGTTCGACCGAACGCCTTCGATTAACATATGTTCGATCAAAGGACCCTATTATGGGCTTCTCCTCCAAAATCACCTTGTTTATGTATATTTTTTTCCTCCAAAGCTCTATTTTAAGGCTTTAAGAAAACAATCTTGACAAATCTAGATGTAGGATTCTGCTACTCGAAATGATATTTTCAATGATTATGATTTCAATATATATTGAGTTTATTATGACTTTGAACCTTTAGTTTACTAAACATAGGTTTTGCACCATATATCAACTTCTATGTTCAATTATTATGGAAAATTAGTAAACTAAGTAAATTAGTTTTTGAAAAATATCTAGGCACTAGGTAATGATGTCCTCTTTCTAAATTTTTTTTTTAAAATTTTGATACATACAAAACAAGTTATGAATTGGTAAGTTAACCTATGTCCAAATTATAGTTAACATCACTTCAAAACTTAATAAAATACTAGATATTAAACATAATCTAATGAAACCAATTGCAATTACTAAATATTGGTGTTATAAATTTAAATTTGAAAGAATAATTTTTAAAACCCTTATATAAAAAATTTATGTCGGAGTAAGTGAATCACACTCTTTAAAAATGTTGTAAACTATTAAAAACTAGTTTTTGAAGTAGATGGAAAAATGGATACAAATCAATTCCAAAAAAATATATTTGGAATCTAAATACAAAATGCTAAAAATAACTAGTTTGCATGATATTCAAATTCCTAATGATTTAGTAGAAATAGGTGTCCGAATGTGAAGTTTTTTTTAGAATATTCATTTCAGTGTCAAAGTTGGCAAAAAAGTGTAACCTACTATTGTGGGAGCACCCTCTTGCAATCTAAATTCAATATTTATTTTAACTATGAGGGATCATGTGGTGTATTTAAATATCTCACTTACCAAATATCATGTATTCCCTCAACCTATATCATCAACTAGTCACTCACCGAGAGGCAATGTAGGATGACTTTCCATATTATCCTTTACATCCTAAAATCCCTCAGTCAATTACATTACATGACCACTGAATAGGAGGGGATGTAGGGTGATGCATTCATGTACATCTTCTTTAGTCCCTCCTTTCCACAACCTGACTCTTGAAAACAACAAGTCGCATGAGGAAATACATGGAAGAGTTTCATGTTCTTCTCTTTATTATCCTACCATCCTATGACCTAAATTAAACATTTATTTTAACCATGAGGGATTGTGGGTGTATTTCAACATCTCACTTACCGCATATCCTGTATTCCCTTGGCTTATTTAATCAACTAGTCACTCACCACAAGGGAACACAGGGCGACACTTTCCATATTATCCTTGACATCTTTTAATTCCTCGGTCAATTACATTGCATGACCACTCACTATGAGGGGACGCAAGGTGATAATATTCCATCTTACACTCAAAGAACTCATTATTAAATATCCATGTTTCACAAAATTATTCAGCTCAATTAATCTCCCATCATGAAGTAGAGTGTATTAAAATGGAGGACAATCCCTATTATACAATCCATGTACTGAACCTATAAAACAAAAGAAATGTTAACAAAAAAAAGGACTTGTGTACTTTTTCATATTTGTATTATTAAGCATTTTGTAAGAATTCGCCTAAGGCAAAGAATGAAAATAGAAAGATCTAGAAGCTCAATTAATATCACAAGAGAGACAAATATGATATGATCAATTGATTGATTCAATAATCATTAAATAATAATGGATACAAAATCAATTGCCATGAATGTAGATGTGCCTGAATATATAAGCAATACGTGATAACTAGGAGATATGCAAATGATAACCTATCAACCATACAAGGTGGAATCACATGTCCACCAAAGGTGGATCATCCTCCATTGTACAATGAAGTATGTGCAAACATTTAAAATAATGAGCGAATGATAATTTGATAAGAGCACTAAAGGTGGATCTCACACATAATATGGAATGAGATAACAACTATCACCACCTAAAGTGGAATTTCTCGTACACCACGTAGTAAAATAAAATGCAAACTCCTAGGTGTAACGACAAACAACTATGCAATGCATTATCCTAAGTAAGATTAAGTAATGTGTAATTAGGAATATTTAATTACACCAACAACCCCCTTAAGCCAAAATTAGGGGGATGCACTTAAGCTCACAATGCTAGATGACAATGCATGATGGGTCTCGGCTACTAGTTCATGTTAGGTACCCATGTACATATAAAGATGCAAAAGATATGAAATGCAATCATTTAGAAAGTGGAGAAAGAGGGAAAACCTCATGGGAAAAACCCTCCCCAAAAGGAGAGATGAATACAATAATAGAAAATGAGAGAGAAGACCTCATGTGAGGAAAAAATCCCCTCATCAGAGAATAAGTGGAAGAGAGACCATATAGCCTCCCCTCAATGTAGAATTTAAACCAATGGTAGATGCTCCAAGATTGATGTAGAAACTAATCCATGAATGTAGAAAAAAATTCCTCCCCTTAGGAAGAAACTAAACCAAAGGTGCATCAATGAAGACTCCCCAATAAGTAGAAAGAAACCTAACAATATATGGAATCTCTAAAACCTGCTCAAGTGGCCCCATGTCAATACTAAAAAGTGCCTCCTCCAAATTATGTGTACTAAGATACACTACTGAAAAACAAAAGTCAGGATCAACTAAGGATGAATGTAGAACATGCTCCAAATAATCAAGTGTCTCCTCTGAAGATAAAGAGACCTCCTCCAAATTTTGTATCAAAATATCGACAATCAAGTCAACCTCGAAAGAATGATCAAGTGGAGAATGAAGATGAGTGTCAGAGTGTTCCCTCGCAACAACTGAAGAAGGATCATTTTCACCAAAGAGAAGATGAATGTCATCAATAGTGTCTCCAAAATCTGAAAAGTGAGACTCCACAAACAAACCTGCAATGTCTGTCAAGAAGTTATCCCAAGGAGCTATAACTGGAAGACAAGGAATATCTTGTGCACTGAATCTCCTGAACCCATGGATGTATGAATGAAAGCATCATCAGGAACAAAAATAGAAGTAGTCTCAATATGAGGAGATGGAATGGAAGGCTCAAGAAATTGATCACATGTGAGAATACCCAAGTTCAAGTAGCCAAAATTCTCCTCAAAATATAAATCATCATTAGAAGTGTGATCATATGCTGAGAATCACTACCATCAAGAGGAAAAAAATATGCATAGGAGTACAAACAAGATGTGTGATCCACCACCTTGCTAGTAATATAACCACTCCATTCTCCAAGTCCTTGATGAAAACTGAATCAGGTGTAAATTCTATAGTCTTCTTTGTAGCACCATTTGTAATTTGATAGATAGAAATATGGTTATTGGTCAAGTGTGGAACACAAAACACATCATTGAAGTGTCCCTCCCCAACATCAATACTTCCTTTCCCAATCATATTCACATAAGTGTGATTTCCCATCAAAATAGGTGGACCTTGCAAGGCTCAAATGATGAAAACATGGACTGTGAACAAGCCATATAATGAGAAGCCCCTGAATCAAGAAGCCATCTTCCTGAATCGAGACTTGAAGAAGAATATAAAGCTTGTCTTGTTTGTGTGAAAAATGTGTGACCCTTTCCTTTATCTTTTTCTAAATTTTGTGAAGAATAAGTTGAGGTAGACATCCTAGAAGGAAAATTGATATTATTCTTTACAAGAAGATTCTTCAATTCATCAATGTCCTTATAACAAAAGTATTATTCATGTCCATCATTTTTTTAATATGCACAAAATCACTTCTCCTTCTGTGAAAATGACCCCTTTGTATATGATGTAGAAGTTCCATGTTGTGTGTAGGTTGATTGTGTACTTTCTTGTTGAAACTTAGGCTTCCAATCTTGTTTTTTGAACATTGACTTTGATGCCCTTGATTCCCTTGATTAGCTACCAATGTCATAGACTTTGAAGACTTCAGAATCCCCATGCTTATCAACTTTGATTTCTCTACCATCAACATCTCAGTGAAGGCATCAAAATAAGGCATGGAGTATGAATCACCTAACATAAAATTATGGGTATAGAAGCTAGAAACAAAAGTTACATACACTGATGGAAGCTTAACCAACAAATTATAGATTAACTCTACATCCTTTTTATCAATTCCACAATCCTTAATATTTTATCTTAGCTCATGTTCCTTTGTTATATAATCTTGGACTATATCAAAATTCTTGGGATCCAAATTCATGAGATCATTAGCAAGCTTGTAGTCCATTTCTTCATCAAATTGACCATACAAACTAGCAAACTTATCCCATGCTTCCTTTACTGTGGTACAATATTCAATATGGAAGATAAGATCATCTATTGTATACTTTCTCAAAGTTCCAAGAGCTATATTATTGTTGTCAACCCATTCTAATTGAGAATTACGATCAGTTGATGCAACTATGGTTCCATCAACATATTTAATTAAACCTTTTTCTATTGTCTTATTCTATGCTTTAATTTTCCATGATGCTTACTTATGTGGAATAAAAAGTGGAAATTGAAGAGAACCCATAATACAAAAGTGAAAGAAGAGAAAGAGACATAGAGAGAGGCACAATCACATGACACACCCCAACCCCCAAATCACTTAAGCAAAGTTGATTTTTGTTCGTGAGGAAAGGCGGCATTTGGGAGCTGTGGGATCGAGTTGAGCAGCGGGTGTATGGGATAAATATCCCACATTCAGTCAAATAAAAAGTTCACTTCATTTTAGTTTAAAAAGTTGGCAGACTACAAACGAATAAGTGAATAGGTATTTCCGGAAGTTACAATGCAGCTGGCTTCTATGCTAACAATTCAGAGTTCTCTATGCCACTGGAAAATATTCTCTAAAATACTCCATATTGATCTGATAGATAGAGGGGTGGGGACCACGACAAGACAATTTTAATCTTTTGATAGAAAATAATTGAATGGAAAATAAATTTAGATCCGACAATAGAAAAACAAGATTGAACAAAAAAATTTGGACCTGTAACATAGCTGTAAATCAGGCCTAGGGCTCTATTTGTAAAACAAATTTACCTCTAATTTGACGTTTTCCCAATATAGGAAAATGTATAGTCAAAATTCATCGGAATGACCATCAAGACGTAATGGTGAGGTATGATCTTGTTCAAGACGCTCGCAATAGCTCCTCCACCTCCAGATTTGAATCATGGCCTTCCAAAATTGAAGCATGGCTATGCAGTGAAACTCCTATGACTCTACTACCATGTAAGAATGTGCCTAAGGAAAATGAAAAATTGATTGATTCAATAATAATCAAATAATAATGGATACAAAATCAATTACCATGAATGTAAATGTGCCTGAATATATAGGCAATACATGATAATCATGCCCGTATGAGTCACTAGAAATGTAATGATTTCTTTTACATTCCTTTCAAATAATTGTGCTAACATACATGGAATTCTATGGTCCTTTTCACTTATTTTCCTTGAACTCTAAACCCTTCCCTAGTCCATAGGGTTCCCCTTCTTTAAGTTCTAGATCATTATAATTGACCCTTTATCCATGTTTGCTTCATCAATGTCCTAGTATCTATAGTGTCTTCCTCTTGATTTATACTACTTTGTAGCAACTTTCAACCTATTATTCATGACTTTAGTTGTCTTTACATCTATTCAAAATGTATTTAATCTAGCTCCTCTTTTGGATATTTGTAAAAATATCTCATCGTATTAGAATAATAAGATTTAATGTAAAATATTGTCTTGTGATCTGGAGTTGCATGGTCTCTCCTTTGTCAAATAAATTCAAAACCTTGAATGACCATTGCATAGAAGTTCCATCCCTCCTAGTGATATGATCAATACTCTTCTTTTTGCCTAGTCTACCTCGATCGCTAGTCATCCAACATTGAAAATTTTACCCCATATTAAACACACACCTCCATTACTCTAACAAAAATTATATCTACAAGCTACTGCCTAATATTCATTGTGATTAGTTGAGATTCCCTCTACTAGATTTCCAAGCACTTTACATTAGATAACAAGTTGCAAATTCATTCAACTAAGCTTATAATTGATCCATTAACTATTTACATTAAAAGTTTTTTCATTCCCAAACTTTTGGTTGACCATACCACATTAAATATAAACAAACAATTTCTTTTTTGATTCAACCATTATTTTAATGATTACTATAGAAACCAATCTTCTCAAATTTTACAAATCAACATTAAAAAAAAATGAAAATACTTGCCCTCACATTTATTTATAAATTACAAAAAGATATTATTAAATATACTATCTTTCAAACTAAATTTATAATTTAAAAAAAATGTTATTGCTCCCCAATCTAATACTAACAAATCATTGATTGAAACATTTTAGCCAAACAAGGATTATGACATTCCACTCTCTTAAATTGATTGACCACCAAAAAGACAAGATCTTCCATTCACTTGATGGAGAGTGCCAACAAAAGTTTTCAAAAAAAATCCTCTCATACACACCTTGTAACTACGATACATATTAAATAAAAAAATCTCTCTACAATACATTATCCTCTAAGAGAGATACATGTATTTTATTATCATTTGTTCCAAAAGATTACAAAATATATTTTATTCTTCCAATCAAGGAGTTCGTAGGAAATAGTTTGTTTTGAAAGTTAATCGAAAATCCATGCATTGTTTTCATTCATTAACCAAATATATATATATATATATATATATATATATATATATATATATATGTATGTATATATATAAAGGAGAGAGACGTTCAAAATTTATATAAAGCCATTTTTTTAAGCCTAAAAAGAGGCGTTAGAAAGACAACCAAAATCTAATCTTGGTTTTAAAGATTTAAAAGTGGAAAACTAGACATTTTTGTGTTAGAATTATAGTAAAACAACAAGCTAAAAATATTTTTTCTAAAGAATTTAATAGATAATAGTTGAAATACATACCATTCTTAACAATTTCTACTTTTTTCATTAATAAATTTTAGTACTAGAGTATTGACTATTGCCAATATTATTTATGAAATTGTTTGATTATTCTTTTTATGCAAAGGTGATTTTTTATAATTAATATAAATTTTCTAGTTTCAAACACAACTCAAACTTTTCAACACATTTGATTAGACCAAGACAAAAGTCTTTTGGTGGGAGGACTATTTTGTAATGGAGGAGACTATCAGATGCAACACTAACACTAAAAGAGTAAAATATTACTTGAAAGAATTATCTTCAACTCATGTTATAGGAGATTCTTTATTTTCTTTTTAAGTTATTATTGTTATTTTGGAGAATTTGAAAATGTTCATAATTTCATAAAAAATAAAAATTAATGTATAAATAAATATTCAACTAAAATTTAGATATATTATGTACTTAATTTTACAAAAATAATGATAAAAACATTTTTTTACATCAATTAGATCAACAATTTAAATATCAATGTTATGTGTTGACATATTTTTCAAGATAAAGACTTCTATGCACTCAAAGGTGTAGGTGTAGGTGTTAAATAGAATTTAGAACAAGAATTTTCTGAAGTGTCAGATATTTTCATTGTCCCTTGTATCACTTGTGTACATAAATATTTTAAGTACTCACAACAAATAAACACATGTAATAATTATAATTGTTTAAAGTTAACAACTATAATAACCCTTAAGCACAATTCATATAACAATAATATTCTATATAATTTTTTTCCCAAGGGGGTTGTGGTTATTTAAGGGTTAGCCCCCTTGTTTTAGTTGCTGATTAAATAGAAAATAATAAAAAAAAAATTTCTATTTCCACCACAATATTAAATAAAATCCATTCAAGATAATAAATTATGAACAACGTAATTATTTATTAATAATATCAGAAATCATAAACTACTTAAATTATCGCATTATTGATATGAAAATCAATTTATCATAATCCACTATATTCTATGTTGTTTTAATAAATTGAATCATATTAAAGAGACCCGTAAGTAACAATCATAGATATGTTTGAAAATAAAAAATAAAAAAAAAATTAGATGGTTCTCATACATTTCATATTGTAATTTGAAGGAAAATAGGGTTCACTAGGATGTGTGGACAAACTAGGAACCTTAGGCTATCTCCCTACTTAATTGGAGGGAAGATGATCCACTAGGCTTAATAAGGATCAAACGCTAGGTGGGTACAATTATCCTTTTCTATTCGAGGACTATGACTATGCAATTGCAAGATCTAGGATGAAATAGGAAGATAAGGCAAATTTTTGTATGCCCAAAGAGATGGAGAACTGATAGACTAATACTAAGACTAGATCTGATAACCAGTGACTATAACTGACCTATACAACAAATTTCAGGTTGAAGAGGTAGTGCAAGGGAAACTTGGTTTCTTTATTCCAACACTGGAGTAACTTACTTGCCTTAGTCCAGGCACTTTCTGATGAAATCATTTGTAGACTATAGCATTTCTTTGGATTTGTTTCTATAGCTCTTCTCATAGGTTTTCCACCTAATCCTACACACAAACAAAAGAGGGAAAAGGTTGTGTAGAAAGGAATTCCCCTAAGTCAAACCCTAGTTATGGAAGAACTATAAAATTTCAAAAGGAAATATGATTGAAAGGAAAGTATGTCGATATATAGTAGATGCCACCAGGGGGCTTAGCGTGGGGTCGGATGAAGCTTTTTCAGATTCTTGCCTCTAGGGACTGCAACTCTTTACAGGAACCCAATGTTCTGGCTTGGGGAAGTGCTTCTTCTAGTAAGTATTCTATCTCTTTAGGGTACTTCAAGCTTTCTAGGATGTTGTTTGGCAATGTTGAGGTGCACTGGTGGAAGCAAGTCTGGAACTCACTCTCTTGGCCCAAGTGTCAATTTTTCCTCTGGTTGGTGGTTCACAATCGCTGCCTCACTTGGGATAATCTTTGTAAGCGTGGATTCCATGGCCCCTCAGTCTGTGTGTTATGTTGTGATGGTGACAAGTCTATTTCACACCTCTTCTTTCAATGCTCCTTTGTTAAGAAAATTTGGCACTTTTGGTGGTTTGCATCAGGCCGCCCGTGCTGGCATGTTTCTTCTTTGTCTGAGTTTTGGGATAGATTGCAACATTTTCCTTCTAAGTCCTCTTTTTTGCAGGGTGCTTGGGCTATTGGCTCTTCCTTCATTCTTTGGCATGTGTGGCTGGAAAGAAACAAAAGAATCTTTTAGGATGTTAAGTTTGGAGTCTTGCACCTGTGGGGGAAAATTGTTCATTCCCTCCATGAGACTATTCAGGCAAATTTTGAGGGAATGGGTGGTTTGGATCCTGGAGATGTGGATATTTGCGCTTGCCTCTCCTTTCCTCTACATGGTGGGGCTCCTCTATTCGCTACCCGCCGCTATGGTAGTAGAGCCAGTCATCACCCTCAGCGGGCTAATCGCGAGGGGTGTTGGACTCCTCCTCTACCTAGAGTTATTAAAATCAACACTAATGGCTCCTCTCAGGGGAATCCTGGTCTTGCTAGTATTGGGGGAGTTGGATGCAGTAGTTTTTGGGATGTCTAGTTTCTTTATTCTATTCACAAAGGTTTTCATACCAAAAATCTCATGGAGGCCCTTGCCATCCTGGTGGCTATGGAGCATTGTTGTTTGCGTGGTTGGTGTAGGATTATCTGTGAAGCTGATTCACAAATTATTGTGAATTTAGTTAATTGACAAGAGCTTTCCGATGTCTATTGGCAGCTAACTTTGGTTATTAAGAAAATTCTTCAGTTATGCAGGTCCCTTGACTCTATCACTTTTACGTATATCCCCCATGAGTGGAATGGTGTTGTTGACTGCCTAGCTAAATGGGCTTTTGAGCAGAGCAAGGCTAGAATATTGTTGACCAGAGGCTCCTTCCCCCTGATTTATCTCAGAAGCTGGATCAACTTGTTTTTCAGGATATGGCTCTTTAGAGCTCTTTGTTGTAACGTTCTTTTTGTCGTTCAATAAATTTTTACCCCTCTTTTAGTTGATATATAGTAGATGCTAGATCTGAGAAATGAGATATATTATACCTTAGTAATACAATACTCTTTGAATGTGATCACAAATGTTGATGCAATAACATGACTCCAAAAAAACATAAAGAAAATCATAAAAAGACATGTTTACATGAAATTTTTTGAAGCTTAACACAATGAATAATATGGTGGGATGAAGTATATGTTAATATTTCTTAAAAATGTGGAAATTCAATTTTTGGCCTTTTCCCACTCTTAGAGATGACCCTTTAATAATATCATTTTCTTAGGATCTCCTATGACATTGTTTAGGTTAAAATATCTACAAAATGTGGAAATTAAACTTTTGTTTTCCAATCTTAGAGATGACCCTTTAATAATCTAACTTTGTTAGGATCTTCTATTCAACATCTTGTTCTTCCTTGAACTATCCTTCTTCTTTAGCTTCATCTTAGCTTTTATATCTTCCTCTTGTATCAAAGCCTATATGACAATCCTCTCGCAGTGCTTGAACTTGTCTCTCTAGGGTTCTAAAACTGCCTTCTACCACAACAAAATTCCTTCCACCACCATATTGGAAATAATGGAATGGTGTACTGAGAGGGGAGGGGTCAATCAGTACCCTCAAAATTTTTATCAATTAACCTTTATCCTTTTGTAATCAATACATTGTATTACCAACCATTTTCTATTCTTTGTGTATGTTATGTCAATTTATTAACTTAATAAGAATGTAAAACATTCATAGAAACATTCATGAAACGTATAGACACATGACACAAGATTTGGTAATGCATAAAACCCCTATTAGAAGGTAAAAACTGCAGTGGGGATGAAACCCACAAAGCTTCACTATCTGCAGAATGGAAGGGGTTGGTTAAGGCTTACAATTTTGATCACTTCTAATGATCTACCCTGTTAGGAGTATTATGTAGAGACTGGTTAAGGTCTACTCTGTTAAGAGCTTTAGCAACAATGTTTAGTGTGCACTCGGTTAAGAGATTTACAAAGGATTGTTAAATCCACCTTTCACAAGGATTTATTCTATTTGCTACACTTGTTAGAATGTAGTAAAAAATATTCAATGACCTAAGTATGTGCAATCTAATTGCTGATTACAGATCTATTAAATATTACATGTATAATGTATCACCTATTGTGATTGATCAATACTTCTATTGCTCGGTAACCTTCATTCTTGTTCTTGATAATTGATTTCATCCTTGGTTGTTCTTCTACATAAAACTCTTAGTCTGATCCATAGATGTTCTCCTCGGCTACAATCATCATCACACACATGTGTTTTGATAGATTACATATCTATATATACAATGATTTGACCTAAATGATTTTCACGTATTACAATGATAACTCTATGATTGAAGGTTTACAACTTGACCTTGATCTCCTAGTTTGCATGTTTCTAATCAGTTAGACTGACTAAAAAAATTACAATTACTTTGCTTGTCCCTAAAGAAATGGATTTAAAGCTAATAGAAAAGATAAATATAAAACACAAGTGTTTTATCTGATGTGGAATTCAGATCCACATTTCTCTAGATTCTAACTGTCTCTTAGTAGACTGGTGCCTGGGTTTCTCTTTGGTCTATCAGGTTCCTCTTTCATCTATTCTATCAGTTTGCACTATACTCTTCTTGTTAGATTCCTCTATCGGGTTTGCTGTGTCGGGTTACTATGTCAGGTTCCCTTGTAGTATTTCCTAGTCGCACTGTGTCGTCGGGTTTGCTTGTGAACTTGTCTGTCGGGTTTGTTCTCAACTCTGACTTTTGGTGTTGGTGTTACCGACAGTTCCAAAAATTGTTTTCCTTTCATATAATAATGGAAAAAATATGACTTCACACCATGATTTTTTTATGGGGGAGTTATAATCACTTTTCTTACAACCCATAACTACAAGTTCTAATGCAAAGTGTCTCACATTCAAGATTTTGGTCACCACTCAAGAACTCCCTCCATGATACCATTTGTTCTAGGGATACTCCATCTAGCACTTTTACATAACAAAAAAATATATAAAAACATAAAAAAATCATGAAGTAAAATAATCCACTTTTTATTTCTTCAGTAAAATGGAATTACATATTCATAAATTGCAATGCTACAACCACATGGGCTAAATCAATTATAAATAAAATCAAATCTCTAAGAAAAAAAATAAGAGAAATAATCTACACTAGTGGAGTTGCCCTATTTAACCTCTATTTTATTCTTTATTTGGAACCAATAACCACCATGTCACGCCCCACCAAAGAAACCTTAGAGAATAGGGGACAAACATGTACACTACTTTTTTTTAATTTACATATGCAACAATGGTAACATGAGTACACTATTAGGATATGCAATGGTATAGTAAACTATCAAGACTCACTACGAAACCATTTAATCTACCATCATTAACATATTGGAATTAGTCAAGGCAAAAAATACACTTCATTTCAAGGCTTCCACGATGACATAACTACTTCTCAATAAGGTACCTTGAGTGAGATTGGTTAATTTCTAACAAGCCTCACAATTTTCCATTAATCTTATGGATTAAGCGCAACTACTAAGAAGATTAGTTCCCTTCAAGGATCGTTTAGGTAAGGTTCAATTTTGAATATTTGATACAAAAGCATACTATACGAGACCATACAATGAATGTGAATATACTAAAATTCTCGTATGGATAAAGGTTATCCATATCATAAGCCTCATTTTTTCACAGACCAAGAAGAACATCAAATTGTTGTATATGGATAGTTCTGCAGTCATACACGTACAATAATAGAGCATAAATGTGTAGTAGAAGAGAACATATCTGCAAGATTTTTTCTTATATACACATGGTAAACAAACATATGTGCCACTCTACAAACAAAATTTCAGTTGATTGGGATGAATGTGTAGGAAATCAAGGTGTTTGTGTGGAAGCAGGGAAAGTTTGAGGAAATTAAGGAATTAGGGCTCTAACTCAAGGTTTTGTTCAACATAAGGTCATTTACCATTATGGGAGGTACTAGAAACATACAAGGAAGAACATGTGCATCCAATAGAAGTAATATATCATAAATTCATCATTATATAAACATAAATTTATGCTACTTAGTGTAGTAATAAATCCAGTAAATAAGAATGGAAGGATACAAAAATAAGGAGTCATCAAGTCCTAGATAGAGTGTGCACTCAAATTGGGACTTCTTGTCACCTATACACTAGTGTCCAAAGGCAAAAAACCTTGATCCCTCTCCCACCATGCTCACAAAGATAACCTTGTAGCCCATACAAAATAAAGAAGGCTATCCCATAGGGTATACACAAGGATAACTACATCATCAAAACACATCGACAAGTACAACAATAACACCAAACCAAGGAACAAAATATATTACCAGTCACACACAATGGTCAAGAATCAAGGTGATAACATAGTAAACCATCTAGGTACACACCATCAAAAGGAATATTAGGTCAATAGATAATTCTATGTGGGTTCATAGTCCAAGGTTGGGAGTGCCATTGTATGGCCAGGGTGGGGAACAAAATGATCCATTTCCTCACTACACTATGTCTCATGTGGTACCAAGGAACCACTCCTGGAGACAAGGAGATCCACATTCTGGTAATGTTAGGCCTTCTCCAATACATTATTGGCTAATGAAATCCCACAAGGCATGCATGAGGAATCTATGACACGTAACTCTAGGTTATCTATAAATGGTATCTCCAAGAGCACATAACTATACTTATCCTAATTAATTATTTTAATCCCATTAATTTTATTATATTCTCACTTGATTAAGGACTCTTCAATGGGTTACCCTAGTGGCCCATTTTTTCCCCAATCTCCACATTGAGAGCCCCTCCCAAAGTTGGATTAACATCCACTCAAGCACACATATGGCACAAAATGAGTTCTTTTCATATCCATAAAAGCATGGTGAATTACATGAATTTCCCTCAAAAATAGTTAAACATCTCAACCATGCGGGGTGATCCAAAGGCTCTCGGATGAACACACACAAGTGTGAATTCCACAATTGCATGCATGCTCAAGAACAAACAAGATCTCATCAAGGTATGAGACTAAAACTCAAGGCATTCAAAGTATTTCCTTAGCCCTCACAGAATCACAAAAATAATATTCACAATGAAAATATCTATCCAAGACAAAATTAGACCAAAAACTCAGACCTAGGGCTTTGCAATCCAAAATTGACTAAAATTTCATGTTTCAAATTTCAAGAAAATAAGAAAACCCTTTTTCCCTCATGCCTAGAATGTTCCAAAATGTATTATTTTCATCCAAATACACAAGCGTGAAAGCTCCTTCCATTAAAACATGCAAAACCCTCATTTTCAAGAATATGCAATAAACTTGAATGTATAACCACAAATTTATTCCACAAACATATAAATAATTATATAGGAACAATAAATTTAAACATCAATCACATTTTCCAATAATAAAAATGGATTTTAAATTGAGAATTGAGAAAGGAAATCAAGCATACCTTTCCAAGCTCAAGAAATCACCAAAACTCTTGCCAAATATAAAATCATCCACCAAACCTCATGAAACTTTGAGGAGAGGGAGATATAAAAGCACATAACCCAATGCTCAAATTCCCATAAGATATATCATTCAAAAATTCTCCCAATAAGCCCAAAATTCAAATTTCACCTATGTTTTTTGTTAAAAACCCCCCAATTTCTTATAAAACCAAGTTGTCAAAATGAAATAAAAATCACTTTTTACGAAACTCTCCAATGAGTTAAAACTCATAATAAAATGTAAATCCATAATATTTACATAATTACATAAAAAATTAATAAAAAAAAGCCCTCATAAATCCATAATAAAATTAAAATATAATAAACCCCTTTAAAAACAGGCCAACTACAATAATTTTGCCCAAAATCAATAACCAATGACACTGCACAACATAGGCATAACACACATACTGAATGAACACCTAACCAAACTAAAGTATAACATCACACACAACAAATCATCACTTAAGAAAGACTGAACATTGCCACGTGACAATAAGGGAGTGTTTATAAATATTGGGAAAATTATTGTCCAAAATTTGGAACTACAATTTTGGCTAAGTACAAGATTGGTCACATGACTATCTCAAAAAATTTAACAACCATCACGCTTATTTATTGTATGTCTGAATATTGTACCTGCAAGGGGCTGCAATAGAAAACTTCAATATGTCAGTGGATCAATGGTAAGAAAAATCAAAAGCAATTGAAAAGCATAATAAACCAAAGGAAATCAACATATTGCTTACTATCTAGAAAGAGTATGATCTAATTAAGCTTTGTTCCTAGACTATTATCATAGATCAATGACTAGAAATGTCTTCGAATGGAAGATTCAAAGGAAATATGCAATTCTAATGCATTTAAAGATGAAAACTATGATAAACAATGAAATACAATGTAAATTAAGCTATGGAAGATTATCTAATTAAGCTAAATTGTTGTCTACATGACACAAAAGATGATTTAGAAGGATATTATATCTTAAAATAATACTAAATGCTCTTAAAATTCTCTCACAAGTCCTAGAAAATGTTTGGCATACTTTCTTTTCTTGAATTTTAGATATCAATTAAGCTTGGATTGATGCTTCTTTTATAGGATTTCACAGGAAATCGATAGCTAGGATACAATTGTCATGTGTGGTCGAGATTCCAAGTGTGGTAATCCATATGATGTGTTTTGATTGGTCAATTAAGCTCACTTTTCCTTTTGTGTTGAAGTGAAATTAGAAGAAATTTAATTAATTCCTTTAATTAATTTCTTTTAGCAAATGGGATTTTAGTTCTTGATTTAATTAATTGTGCTAGGAAAATTAAATTAAATGACTTGATGTATTGATAAATGACCCTTAATGTATGATTAGGGGTTTTTTCCTAGTGATTTGAGTATTTTGATGATTTTGATTAGTACCTTTCCCTCTGAATAGGATTTAGGGAAAATTGAATGAAATTAGGGGCACTACGTTATACTATGCCATTTTAAGGTGATTACACTTTCCCCTCTTTAAATCAGTGTGCAATCAATGCGTTGATTCAAAGAATGATGTTTCATGCAATGAACAACTTGATATGGGTTATGATGACACTGTCCCTGGTTGAGATTGATTCTAAGAACTGAACTAGATTCGATCAAGGATTTTTTCAGATTAAAATGATCAATTTGATGAGGTACAATGAAACTGACCACCTATCCAAGATTGATGATGTTGATACTGAAAAATAACCAATTTGATGTGAATCGATGAAATTAATCATTCCCAAAAGGATTATGATAACCCTAATATTAACATGATTGAATAACCAGTTTGATTTGAAATGATGAAATTGATTACCATCCAAAGATTGATTTACAATAATTGACTTGATATGGTTCCTAATGAAGCCAATTACTTGATGATAAAAACATTATTAGTTTAATGTGAAGCTATGAAATTGACATGCCCCTTGTTGATTTAATAATATTGAAAAGTTTGATCATGTTGACCGAGTAATTTGATGTGGTGCGATAAAATCACTTGTTCAGACAGTAGGTTGGATATATTCAACTTGATATGGATTCTGATGAAGTTTAGATGCCCCTAGGGATAAGATCATGTTTGATTCAAAAATTGATTTGATATCCTTATTCAATTGATTGATGAAGAAGTTTTGAAAATACTCTTCGATTTGATGAGTGTCATTTTAATGAATTTTGATGAAATATGATATGGTATGCCCCCTCAGGAGTGAAATCAAAATGTAAATGATGAAAATTGTGATTCCAATTGATATGACTGATGAAGGAATTTATTGTGATCCATTGTCAACTGATACAACTATTTAGGAGCTGATTTGAGCTGATTTAGAGGTGATCTGCACATGGTTTGGCCAAGTTTAAGTAGTAAAATGACTGGATGTGACAACATTTTACCATGATTGACTTGTAGGTGATTCAATTTGATATTATAAAATGAGTTTGAGTTGATTTTGTCAATTGTACATATGACACTAATACATTTGACCCTAAATTGCGACCAAACTTTGGGACCAACTTGAAAATTGTTTTGTTTGGTTGCAATTTAAAAGTTAACTTTTCTTTTTTTTTTCTTTTATGCCCGTGTTGGTCAAAATTACGACCAACATGTGCATAAAGGTAAAAAAAAAAAAGAAAATGTAACTTCATTTAACACTTCAATTACCGCAGCGCAAGTTCAACAGATGGGAAGTTAGCCCTAATATTTTTGCTTCTAGCTGTGATTGAAGAGGTTGTTTATCTAGAGTACAATCTCTCCATCACCCATTTCTCATAACCCATTGTAGAATGTGGCCAGAACTAAGCACATTGGCGCAGTCAGATTCATCAAACAGTATGTCCGACCAGTTTACTTGTTTACCCTTATCTTTCAAATAATGTAAATAACCTCATAAATTTTCCCTATCATTTTTTT
>MU225985.1:22216-39417 GCA_018584345.1 Thuja plicata
TCTCTTAACAAAGCTTGGATAGAGAACCATGAGATGATATAGATTTAGCTTCAATTCTTTAGATTAGTTTTGTATTATCTTCCATAGAATTGTTGTCTTTTATCTTAATTTCATGAAGGTGTATTTTATTACACACAATAGCCTAGCTAAGCAAGCAAGTGAGTAGAGAAAATGTTGAGGCCAGTACCATTATCAATAAGGACGTGGCAGATGAGTTTTTTGCCAATCATGACCTCTATATGCAAAGGAGCGTTATGCGGGTGGCTGACCGAATGGTCATCTTCTTCTGTCTAAGACAGATAGTGCGGTGAAGTCAAATGATCCACCGTAGATTGAAACTGATCAAGATTAATGTATTTGGGAATGTTAGCCTCTGCGAGGGCTTTATCTAGAATCTGCCTGTGAGCAGGCAAGATCTTCAATAGCTCAAAGATGGTTATTTGAGTGTTGGTTCTTTGCAGCTGGTTGACAAGGCTATAATTGGCAGTAGGAGGTGTGGGGACCACTTTCATGGTCTTATTGGTAGGGCCAACAATAGCTTTATCTGCGGGTTGTTTTAGTGCGGATGTAGTAGCAGGAGAGTCAGGACCCTTGAGAGTGAACTTAGCACGGGATTTGGTAATGACATTTGCACAATCCTGAGATGATTCAGATTCAGAAAAGAAAGACCCAGGGCCTCTCAAAACAAATGGGGTCCTAGGCTTAGGAGCATCCCCACTCCCCTTGATATTAATCACATCACAATACTCAATTTCAATAGGTTTGATCATGTTGATGACATTGTCATTAGAGGTATGCATGTAATTAACCTTGGCATTGTTGTTCTTAGTGTTGGAAGACTCACCTTTCTCGTGATGAGGAAAGGGATCTTTAAATGCCTGGTGATCTGAATTATTATTATGATTATCCACAACAATATCACCATTATCAATCAGATCTTAGACTTTATGGCGCAACTGAAGACAAGTAGAAGTCTTATGAACCTTGTTTTGGTGATAGTGACAGTATGTGTTGTCATTCCACCAATGGGGTCATGGTTGTGGATCATATAGACGCTTGTCCAAAGGAGTGAGAACCTAGTTTTAAACCAAAGTCTTGTAAACTACATCAAGCGGTTCTCCCAAGGAAGTGAATTCACGCTTGGGTCGAGGGGCCCAAGGTTTGTTGCTAGAGAATCTGGAAGGCGGTTGAGTGTTCGTTGCAGCCTTTTCAATAGTTTTGATCACTTGTATGCTAGAAGTAAGATTGAAAACTGGTTTTGAAGGAGCCAGGGTCACATTATCAACCACTCCATCATTCACAACATCCCTATTCTTGTTGACAAACTTCCCTTTATCTTTGTTGGAAGAGGAGGAACCTTGTTTGTTACCTTTATACAAAGTCAATTCCCCTTTCTTAACCATAAACTCCTCTATCCTTACAACTTGCTTAATCATGCTGTCAAAATTGAGGGGACCTTGAAGTTGTACCTAAAACCCAAAATCAGGAGTGAGATTGTCCAAGAAGATATCAATTTTCTCAGATTCAGGTATTTTACCAGGATACTTGGTGCAAAGCTATCTCCATCTCTGGAGAAATGTCAGGAATGGATCCCCTTGTCTTTGCTTGAGATTGCAAAGGTCCCTGATGTTGACGGGATGTTGTATGTTGTGAGAATCATGTTGGATAAAGAGATTTACAATCTTATCAAAAGTCTTAATGTCGGTGGGTAGTCGAGAACACCACTCCATGGCAGGTCCACCCAGACTTCAGGGAAAGAGATGCATTAAATAAGTTTGATCATGAATGAACTCCATAGATAGGGCCCAAAATTCTCTCAGATGATCCTGAGGATCGGTGGTACCTAGATATTTATCATGCTTAGGGAGTTCCACACCTTTGGGAAAAGGTGGCATATGAAGACTCCTATCAAAAGGAAAAGGACAGATGCTCTCCATCATGAATTGTTGTGTGGGTTTTTCCTTATCCTTTACAAGTTGGCTAATTTGGTTTTGCATATCTTGAATCATCTTTTGCAATTTGGTAGTCTCAGTCTCTTCTTCTTTAGCCACAAGTGTTTCCACTTGGAAATTTGGGGGTAGCTTAACTCCTTGGTTTGCCAAATCTATAAAGTATTTCTCTTTATCTTCTGCAAGGAGAATTTCCATCATCTTGATGAGAGATTTGTTAGATTTTGTAGCGTCTATGTCATTTTGAGTTATCAGATCATCATCATTACCGAGGATCTCATAAATGCTTGGGTTCTGATCTTGACTCTGGTCATGTGGAGGAGGGCGATGGTGATGTTGATCACCTTGTTGACCCTGATCATTTTGAGATTGGTCATGGATCTCGTTGTATTGACCTTGTAGGTAATTGAAAGGACTTCCCATGTTGTTGATGTGAGATTGTGCTATGTGCATAGCTTCAGTGTGAGTGTGTGTATCGAGCTGAGAGTTCATGGCCAATGTAACTTTTGGCGGGTCAAAGGGGTCAATGGGTTTGGAAGGATCAATAGGTCCACAAGGATTGATAGGACCAAAAGGATTGGTATGATCAAAAGGATCAATAAGGTAGCAAGGATTGTCAATAGGGTCGACCCAAGTAGATGGCCTTCCAAAGTTTTGTTGATCTGAAAGAAATGGGTTTTGTTGATCTTGAAACAAGGGATTATAGCATAGCTGGAACACTGGTTTCTAATTTGGACTGAGATCTATACTGAATGGCAAGGAGGAATGTGAGAATCCCTCTTAACTATCAGATTGAACAATAGGTTCAGAATGACCTCTTCCTTGACTACAAGATTTACCTCTACCTATTCCGGAACCACGAATGGGAAATATGTTGCCATTTCTAGTCGTAACAGGCATAGACGAAGATGAAACAAGAGAGAACTTAGGATCCAACTCAGAAATTTGTCTCTAGAAATAGCGAAAAGGAGATAAAGGCTAGAAAAACCAAGATGTGAAATGCACCCAGCATGAATTGTTGACAGTATGGCTAGAATAGCTGAGATGTGACTATCATGTCGCAAGGTACAAAAGCACAAAAAGGTAGGATAGAGAATAAAGAGACAAAATGAGTTTGAGCAAGAATTGGTCAGTTTGCAAGTTGAGACAATTAGTTTCAGACCATAGACAATAGGGAAACAGGCAATTAGATCTCAGACAAAAATCATATCAAGCAAAAAAATCATCAGTCAACAGGAAATAGCTCACTATTTTGGAACACCAGGGTAGAGATTCATGCGAGAAAGTGCTGGTTCATGCGAGGAAGCTCTTAACTACGTGCAAGAAAATGAAAGCTCACGTGAGGAAATGCTCAGTTTCTGGAATCTCGCGCGAGAAAACTCTAGGTTTTGATAGATCAACTCAGTTTTTGAGGAAAAAAATCAGATGTTGAGACAAAGTCAAGACTGTTCTCTGACAGAATTTCTAGATTTAGGATAGTTTTATGACAATTCAGATCAGCAATCTCAGTTTGAATGTGACAATCAATCGTTAACAAGCACAAAGTTTTGATCAAGCAATAGTGATGCAAGAAGTAGTCGCAAACAGTTCTACCAAGGACAAGGCAACATGGCAGAATCATGGGATTCTTTGTTTAATCATGATTGGATAGTTTAAGACTCGAAACAAACACTTAGTTATCCCTACAAAAAAAATGGTAGAGAAGACAAAATTTGTGCCTCACTGACTTATGTGTATACGTGCACCTCACACAGCAGTGTCACCCTTGAGAGGGCACCCTTTTTTTGGGTGTTTCCAAGGACTCAGTAATATATGTTTGAAGGTTACCCTTAAAGTAGGGGCCAGCGTCATATACCACTTCAAGCATCCAGGTGCATACCTATGTTGAGAATCTAGGGGAGAGATTCTTCCCCCTCCCTGTGCACAGATTATGTCTTCTTTTGGAGGTGATCCGGGTAGGAAACTAACTAAGAAATTTTTTAGTGGGATTCCATTCATAATAACCTTTGGTGTCCCCGATACAAGGTTGGGGCCTCACAGCCACACCAACACTTGAAAATCATACAACCCCGCAAGCAGGGCTGGGAGCGGCGCCGCTCAGTACAATAGACAAGGCTTTCTCAAGATGATAGTCAAAATCATGAGAAAGAAGTTACCATGGCTTTGGAGTCTTTGGACTGAAAAAAGAATACTTTATTATAGTGAGTTGGAATCACTGGCGATAGGTGTGTATTCACTTGGGTCATTCCTGGAGGTTCAACTTCCAGCAGGTCTCCTAAAGGTGACACAAAACTTGGCTCAGATTCAAGGGTCAAATTTTTAGATTCTCTCAAAGAGAGAAGAGCATACTTCTCTACCTCTTCACCTTACCCAAACATGCAAGACATATTCATCACTGAGGTAACTCTCCTCCAACCAATTCACAAGCTTTTGGGTTTCTGATTCTCTCAAAGAGAGAAGAGCATAATCCCCTAACAAGTGAACGTGCTAAAGGTTTGTTAACTTTCCTTGCTTCCCTAGGTCTCCATCATGTTAGCAATTTTTGGGTCTTGGATTCATCCATGGGAATCACTTCCATGTAATGAAGAACCTATTCCCCTATTTTTCTATCAAGATTCCCAAGAAATTTTAACAAGGCCCTAGCTATACTATGTGATGAAAGCAATAAACAAGCACAACATTTTAAAATGATCTTCGACAATTGTCTTGCAAGCAAACCGTTAGCAATTTTATGTCTTTGTCAAGTGACCTGCAACCCACTATTATGCTATCAGAAAAATTAGAGAGATAAAAACAACAGCATGTGAAAATAATTAGGAAAATAGTAACAGTAAATGCAGAAACTATGAAATTTTAAAGACTGGCACCAAGTCTCACATTAGGAAGTACAAGGCTTTGTGCAAGGAAGTACAAAACTTTGCGTGGTATGCTCAGAATTCTCGCACGAGAATTCATACACAGAGAAGTACGGCCGTACGGCAAAGTACAAAATTTTGTCAAAAATAATTTTGAGAGTGAGGTCAAAAATCAATTTTCTACCCCACGATGGGCACTAAAATTTATGTGTCTGAATGTTGACCTCTAAATCAGGCACAACACAGCATAGTCATTGCTCAATCATTGAATTTGCAAAGATGAACATGGATTGCTCATTCCACAATATCGATTGAATCGACCTGTTGCCTCCTATTTAGTTGGGGTGTTTAATTACTCTCAGAATGAGAGCCAACAACCATAGACCATTGCTAAAATGGAGGATTTTAAAGCATTAAAAACTGAAATGAAGCTATTCTATATGAGAGATGCAATTGTAATCTAAGAATGAAAATGCAGATTTTAAGCTAAGAACTTGAAAAAGATAACATAATTAAGCTATTTGATAGTAAACAAACTAAATTGAAATGAAGAAGACCATTAATCTAAATGAAATTACACTAAAATATGCAATACAAACTTAGAAATATGAGAGAATTGAGAGACAAATTCGCTATAGTTTTGGTACTCTAAAATTGCTCTTCCAAATGAAGGAAAGAAGGTCCATAATATAGAAAAACCTGAAGAGAGGATGAAGACTTTCTTGGAAAGAAACGACAAACTCTTCATCTCCATGGAGGAAGATGAGACAAAATATGGAGGAATTATTTGATTAAGTAAATGAATTATTGCCACATGGGTGACTTTTGAATTATCAATTTTAAATGAGGATAATCTATTCAAATAACCAAATAATATTTAATTCCCTTGATGTATATTAGCTAAAGGGAGTGGGATTAATTTAATTTAAAAGCACTTAGGACTTTAGAATTAAATTAATTAATCATAGGGATTTTTAGCTAATAAATGTTGAAAAATTAGGAATTAAATTTGGTGTAAGATTTATGCAAATTCAGGTTTTTTGCATTTGAGACTAAGTCAATTAAAGACAATTAGGAAGGAGAATTTGCCTAGTACAATAGGACTTTGATGATGAGAAAATGCACCAAAATTGATTAGAATTGTAAGGTGCCAATTCTGGGGTGTTACAAGAACGAAGGTCAAGAAGATGATCAAAATGATGAACATAGAGTTGAACCAAAACTTGCAAAATATGTCAGAAAAGATCATCCACATAACCAAATCATAGGAGACAAAAAGGTTGGAACAAGAACAAGAAGTAAGTCACTTAACACCAGATGTTTACTTTGTGATTTTGAGCTTAAATCTATTAACACTGCACTTGAGAATGAAGAATGGTCAGTGCTATGAGTGAAGAAATAGAACAGACTAAGAAGAACAATACATGGACACTAGTACCGAGACTAGATGACAAGAATGTCATCGATACCAAATGGATATTCAGAAACAAGTTGAATGAGAATGGAGAAGTCACTAGAAAGAAAGAAAGATTAGTATGCAAGGGATATGCACAAGAAGGTATTGATAATGGAGAAACCTTTGCACCCATTGCTAGACTAGGAGTAAGAATACTACTTTCTTATGTTGCATTTAAAGGATTCAAGGTATACCAAATGGATGTAAAATCTGCAATCCTAAATGGAATACTAGAAGAAGAGGTATACGTTAAAAAACCAAAAGGGTTTATTGATCCAGACAAGAGAAACATGGTATGTAGACTACATAAGGCCTTGTATAGATTGAAACAAGCATCGAGAGTCTGGTATGATAGACTCCACTCATATCTCATTAGCATAAAATTTGTTAGAACAAGTGAAAATAGAAATCTGTACTTAAAAGAAGATACCGATGGTAATATTCTGATAGCTGAAATTTTTGTTGATGATATCATTTTTGGGGGAAATAAATTGTTATGCAAATCCTTTGCTAATGAAATGAGCAAGGAATTTGAAATTTCTATGTTTTGGGAGATCAAATTCTTTCTTGGTCTACAGATTCTTCAACAAGATGAAGGCATATACATCACTCAGTCCAAATACATTAAGGAAGTGCTGAAAATATTCAAGATGGAAGATTCCAAACTAGTTGGAACACCTATGGCTACCGGATGTAAGCTAACAAAAGAAGACAAATCCAATGAGGTAAATTAAATCATATATAGATCAATGATTGGAAAACTGATGTATGTTGTTCACACAAGACCAGATATAGCACATGCAGTTGGAATAGTTGCAAGATTCTCTGCTAATCCCAAAGAATTAAATATGACTGTTGTCAAGGGAATTCTGAGATATCTGAAGAACATCGAGGACTATGGCTTATGGTACAAAAGAGAAGGAAAATTTGAGCTATAAGTCTATATAGATGTTGATTGGGCTGGAAACATTGATGACCAAAAGAGCACAACTGGAGGAGCATTCTTCATGGGTGACAGACTTGTCACATGGATCGGCAAGAAGCAAGGATACATCTCTCAATCTATTGCAAAAGAAGAATATGTGGCTATTGTTGCAAATTGCTTCAATATTACATTGATCAAAAAATTGTTGGAAAGTATGAATATGAAGATCCTTGAACCAATAATTATCTATTGTGATAATACCAGTGCAATTAACATTTCTAAGAATCCAGTCATGCATGCTAAGACTAAGCATATTGCTTTCAAGTATCACTATCTAAGATAAAAAGTGCAAGCAAAAGAAGTGACACTAGAATATGTTTAATCAAAGGAATAGTTAGCTGATATATTCACCAAGCCATTACCAAAGGATACATTTGAGTACCTGAGACAGAGACTAGGGGTCCAACCCTTGTCTATCGGTTAGTAAGCTAGTTAGGAGGTTCCATCAGCCTGTGCCAAATATGAAGATCAATCATGTTGATGCAAACACTGAGATGGACAACAACAGATATATATGTACATAGCAAGGTACAAATCTGCACCGAAAACCAGATACATTGTATTGCTGATGGATAGGGAAATTCAAGGAATATATTATGTAAAGGGATGGAACATGATATAGATGATTTTTTTTTTGTTTGGCATTGTTGTCAAAGAGAGAGATGATCTCATTATCAGACAAAGGGAGGGATGATTCCATAAAGGGAGAGATGATCTCATTTTCATAAAGGGAGAGATTATCTCATTAATAAGAAAAGATTATATCATTATCCATGAAGAGAAGTTCCTGAGAATCAGAAAGGAAGAGTTAATCAATATTCTAAGGGACAGAAATTAATTACATATGAAATATCCATCTAAGGGAGAGAAGTAACAAAGGGAGAGAGTTCAGACAAAGAGAAAGATTGTTGTCAAAAGAAAAAGAGATTATCAAGAAGAGGAATAGTCAAGGAAGAGCACATATCAGAACAGAGATATCAAATGATACATCTATCTAGAGAAGGGATTGAATATTGAAAACAACCATTCTACATGAAATAAATCTAAGTTATTTTTGAGCTTACCGAGAACTAGACATTTGTAATAGTTACGTTAGGAAAGCTTGATGAAACTGTATATTTCATATTGTATTCATGATAGTATAGTATGATAATGTAGTTTGTTTCCATCAATGCCAAAGTGAGAGATTGATGAAATGTAACTGATTGAATGTTTGAAGATGTTAAGTTGGTCACCGAAATGCAGAAGGATAATGCAAGACATTAAATCAGTTAATGGATTGTATTGTCATTGATGTCAACTTAATATAATATAATCAGTTATAATCAAAGTGTCAAAAGACTTTAAAGAATCAAAGAGAAAAAGATTATGCTTTCAGTAATGCATAAAAGAAAAGTATTCACAATGTGACTTCAAACACCGATGGTCAGTGGAACACTGATAGACAGAGATCACTGAAAGTCAATTCATAGTGATGCCCAAGCAAGAACACTGATGAGTAGAATTACAAGAATAACCGATGGCCAGAAACATAGTGTAAACCTGTAAGATAAGAAAAATAGATATGGTTGATTTTAGGGTTTGTTATTATCCTATCTTACATTTAAAATATTTGTTTTGATTGTTTATTGAAATGTAGGGGGTAAATAACATGCTCTCCTTCTATCCATAGATATTCAAATGAAAGATCCAATTTGATTAATCCAAAATGGAAGGATCAATGCATAAAAATCCATCATTCAGAAATAAGAATAAAAAAGGAAGATCTTAAGTACCCGTTTATTTATTTGAATGTGCAATTGATGTAGAAAGATTGATAACATTAATTGAAATGAATAGGAGAAATATACTAACCTTGAAATTGTGTAGATCTGAAGAATGTTATTTTCTGAAGCCTATGTTGAGTTTCTAGAAAATAGGAGACCGGATCTGGAATGGAAATGCAGAGATGAACAAAACCCAGAAATATTTTTCCATTCTGACACAGTTCTGATTTGTACCCTCAAGTCAATGTCACCATTGACCTAGAATTCTTAATTGTGCCCTAGGGAAGAATCGACCTAAAAAGTCTCAGACTAAAATTCTATTTTTGGATCCCAAAATTTTTTCGAAAAGGGTATCTGAATCTTTATCCTGATCTGTTGTTCCAAACCTGTACCTACAAGAAAAATGGTTTATTTGTTGGGGGGAGGGGTTTGCCTTGGTCAAACCCCAGTTTTGGAATTAACCTCAAAGTATAATTGAAATTGCATAAATAAAACAAATTAAATGCACAAATTCACCTTACTTGTAGAAGTCCTTGAGGTGGATTCAAATCTGTAAATCTACAAGTATGTATGCACGAAAAAGGATGCAGAATGTAGAATGTAGAATGTAGAATGTAGGATGTCTTCAACCAATCGCTTTTAGATCTTCAAAACCAATCTTGAATGGGTTCTTGAATTGGAAGAGGCTTGGAGGAATGTGGATGGAGAAATATTCAACAAGAGGGCTCCATGGAGCTTGAGACCTTCAATGGCCACCAATGGATCTCCTTGATGAAAATGAGTGCTTGAGAAGTACTTGAGAATGGATGAATGCTTCAATGGCTACTTGGCTTGCTTCAAATCTTGCTTCTTCACCTTTGGATCTCACTCTTCAAGTCTTGCAAGTTTTATGATTCTTAATTATACTTAGCTTGATCATGGTTAGAGAAAATGAGAAGAGAAAGCTTCCTTTTATATGAAACTAGGGCACAATCCTCTAGAGAGACTGACATAGGAAAATTAAATTTAAAATGGACACGTGCCCCTAGAAGGGGACCTATATTAAATATAATTTAAGATTTATTGTTCTGAAGACCAAAATAGCTGACCCAGAAGCGGGAATTAACTTTTCCCAAAGACCAACATCCGGAAACCTTGAAATTCTGAAATTTGAATCCCAGGCCTGGAAAAGGTTGATTGTGACCTAGGTCAAGGTCGAGGTTGACCTTGACCCTGAGGTCAAAGTCCCAGTTTTTTAGTCTGGGGTGCCAAAAATAGGTTGGAAAAAGTAGAAATGGGGTAGAACATGGGGATAAAGCTAGATCAAAGTCAGGAACCCATTCAAGGAGCTTGACATGACCCCAAACCACTTACTCGAAAGGCTAAACCAGTCTACCATGGAAGTGCTTCCATTTTTAGACTGTACATTTAGCCCCCACTTTAGTAAGAGTATGGACTCAATACAAACTCTTGGTAAAGGAGATCTTAAAGAATAGATAATCTTATTGGAATCAAAAGGGACAAATAAATCCTCAAGCCCCCAAGAGACTTAAGTCTTTATCAACCCTAAGATCACAATAAGAGAGACATCACCAGTTAAGGAGAAAGAGAGAGAGGGTGTGGTTACCTTTCCCAATGAGAACTTATGTCCCATTGTGAACCACACAAGGAAAAAGTGTAACTGGAAAGATGGAGTTGAACCGCCTAGTGAATGTGGCTACTCATTAGTCAACGGATCAGGGAGATCCATTCTTAAGGAAACCTTCTGACCTTAAGGGATCAAAATATTGTAATTTAAAACTTGAGGGATCTAGAGATCCATGTAAATTTAAACTGGAGGGATCAAGAGATCCTAAAAAGTAAAATATCTATGATTTAAGGATTATTCATTAATCCATAAAGGGAAAAAGTTTTAAGTTTTGAAAATATTTTGAACGTGTGTGTGTGCAAAAAGTGAGTAGAGAGTATGCCCCCACATTAAAGTCATTGCTAACACTTTAACAGGAGAAATGGCTTTGACAAAAACATAAAAAACTCTACTGATTACATTTCCACTACGAGATGCCCCCAAACGAAGACAAATCAAGGGAAATGGCACATAAACATACAAAGAACACAAAAGGGATCTACCTACTATGGGGTCAGTATGATCATAAGATAACATGTACATATAGATATGATATTATTGAAAATGAATCGACATCATTCCCCAAAGAAATTAGACCTACAATCAAAATGGAGGAAAGAAAACTCAAGAGCTACAAAGAAGAGTTTTTTCGGACCACAACATGGAGAGAAAAAAGAATCAGTGCTACCATGTCATAGATCCAAGCGGACTACACAAGGAGAACCTTTACGAACAATAGAACAAGTACAACATAACATGAAAATTATATATAGAAGAATAGAGATACATATAGAGGAATTATACTATAGGTTTGATTCCTTTATCACCTTGCACCAACAAAGTAACAAGGGTCATATAAAACAGTCTAACAAACATTGAGAAAACACATTACGGGAGAAGCACAGTACAACATGAAAACACAAAAAGGGCTACCATGAAGGATAAGACAATTAGGCGCATTGCCTACTCTCCCCGTCTTGACTTATATCATTTAGGGAATGTGAGCAACTCGCAAGAGGAACTATATCCAATACAGTAGGAATAATAGCCAGTTCCAAACAAGGATCCTCTTGAGAATCTCGTTGCTCAATACTAGGTGTAATTGTCAATTGAGTTGAAAGCATATGAGGTAAGTCAGTATCAAGATCAATGGTCTCATATTCATCACTAAGATCAATAGGATCATCTAGAGTATCCTCCTCATTGAGATTAATTAAAATGGGATCTAAGATGCGAATAGGATCATCATACTCATTCATCTTAACATTGTTATGAATATTAACTTCTTTCAACACATCAGGCATAGGTTGGTCAAAAGAAGGTAAAGAATTTCAAAGAAGAGAAGCACGGGCCCTAGCATTAGCTCTACCTCAGGTTCACCAAAATGTAAGATAAGAAAAATAGATATGGTTGATTTTAGGGTTTTTTATTATCCTATCTTACATTTAAAATATTTGTTTTGATTGTTTATTGAAATGTAGGGGGTAAATAACATGCTCTCCATCTATCCTTAGATGTACAAATGAAAGATCCAATTTGATTAATCCAAAATGGAAGGATCAATGCATAAAAGAATCCATCATTTGGAAATAACAATAAAAAAGGAAGATCTTAAGTACCCGTTTATTTATTTAAATGTGCAATTGATGTAGAAATATTGATAACCTTAATTGAAATGAATAGGAGAAATATACTAACCTTGAAATATTGCAGATCTGAAGAATGTTGTTTTTTGAAGCCTGTGTTGAGTTTCTAAAAAATTGAGACCAGATCTGGAATGGAAACACAGATACGAACAAAACCCAGAAATATTTTTCCATTCTAATACAGTTCCAATTTGTACTCTCAAGTCAATGTCACCATTGACTAAGAATTTCTGATTGTGCCCTAGGGCAGAATCAACCTAAAAAGTATCAGACTGAAATTCTATTTTCGAATCCCAAAAGTTTGCCCAAAAGGGTATTCGAATCTTTGTCTCAATCCGATGTTCTGAAATTGTACCTGCAAGAAAAATGGTTTGTTTGTTGGGGGGGAAGGGTTTGCCTTGGTCAAACCCCATTTTTGGAATTAACCTCAAAGTATAATTAAAATTGCATAAATAAAACAAAGTAAATGCACAAATTCACCTTGCTTGTAGAAGTCCTTGTGGCAGATTTGAATCCGTGAATCCACAAGTATGTATGCACCAAAAAGGATGTAGAATGTAGAATGTAGGATGTCTTCAATTAATCGCTTGTAGATCTTCAACACCAATCTTGAATGGGTTCTTGACTTGGAAGAGGCTTGGAGGAATGTGGATGGAGAAATCTTCAACAAGAGGGCTCCATGGACCTTGAATCCTTCAATGGTCACCAATGGATCTCCTTGATGAAAATGAGTGCTTAAGAACTGCTAGAGAATGGATGAATGTTTCAATGGCTAATTGGCTTGCTTCAAATCTTGCTTCTTCACCTTTGGATCTCACTTTTCAAGTCTTGGAAGTTTTATGATTCTTGATTATACTTAGCTTGATCATGGTTAGAGGAAACAAGAAGAGAAAGCTTCCTTTTATATGAAACTAGAGAACAATCCTCTAGAGAGGCTGACATAGGAAAATTAAATTCCAATTGGACCCATGCCCCTAGAAGAGGACCTATATTATATATAATTTAAGATTTGTTGTTTCGAAGACCGAAACAGCCGACCCAAAAGTGGGAATTAACTTTTTCCAAAGACCGACATCCAGAAACCTTGAAATTCTAAAATTTGAATCCTGAGCCTAGAAAAGGTCAATTGTGACCTAGGTCAAGGTCAAGGTTGACCTTGACCCAAAAAGGTCGACCTTGACCCTGAGTTCAAAGTCCTAGTTTTTCAGTCTGGGGTGCCAGAAATAGGTTGGAAAAAGTGGAAATGGGGCAAAACAGGGGGATAAAGACAGATCAAAGTCAGGAACCCATTCAAGGCGCTTGACATGAATCCAAACCACTTAATCGGAAGGCTAAACTAGTCTACCATGGAAGTGCTTCCATTTTTCGACTGTACAAAACCAATGGAGAAGCCTGAGGAGAACTGGAGTGTTGACCGAAGCTATCAAAGAGTTAAACACCAAAACTAACTTTAGTTCAGAAATGACAAAATATCTAGCTGGCAGAGCTAAATATAGAGGTAACTGGTAGTTATCTTTGTTTTCAATGACAAGATAAAGGCAGAGATAAGTAAGGGATTTAAAGATGTTTTGTCCAGTTGACAAGAAGATCTCTGCGAGATAAAATAGGAGTTTTTTGTTTAAATCTAATTGGCGAGAATTGTGGATCACGCCAAAGATCAAGAAAATCAAGAACCTAACAATGGTGATATCATGTCTATAAAGAGACAACTCAATTCATTACGAATTGTGGTGGGTGAATGAATGAAAAGAGGATGCTAAAGAGAAACTAATGAAGAGAAACTTCTTACAATCCTGATCAATCAAGCTGAGGAAAGAGCTAAAGTTTTCTGCAGACACCGAGCAATAGAGCACAACATCACCGAGCAGAATCAAAGTGGAGCAAAGGTATAAACTAAGATATATTGATCAGAAAAGTTTTATGAGATTACAATAGATCTGAAAATCTGCAAGTATAAGTTGTACATGTGAACAGATCATACTATTTTAGTTTAACCATTGCTTTAGAAAGTCTCTTAACTGAGTGGGATTTAAAGATCCTTTCTATATTGAGATACATCCAAAAGAGTATCAAAAAGTTTGATCACAAAGATAATAAGAGATGCCAGATACCTATTGACAGGCCAAGTGAGTGTTTGATCAAGGAAGGTAGCATAGAGATGCCTGATATCAAGTGATAGACTAAACTTTTAAATCCTCTAACAAGGTCACACCTAGCAGTGTGTTTGTAACCTTTAACAGGGTTGTCTCTTCACCGATCTCACTTGAGAAGAGTGAAAATTTGGGGTTACCGGTCCCAAGTGGTTTTTCCCTTAATAGGGTTTCTACGTTAAAAATCCATGTGTCAATGTGTTTATGAGTCATTACTTTAGTGTTTTGCATTACACATAACTTAATTGGATTGATCGGTATACTCTAAATAATTTACTTTCTTTCGGTAAATTAACAAACTATTATTTGGTAAACATACAGTAGAACATTTAACAAAGCATTCCGAGCAGTAGTAATTTGATAATAGTATTTGGAGGCATTCATCTTATAGGAATGAAGATAACTAGAGGCTTAATATTGTGGTACTAAGTTTTTTGGGTTGATTATTGGAATATTTTTTAGGCCACTGATTCACCCCNACTGATTCCCCCCCCCCCCCCCCCCTTTTCAATTATTACTAATAGGGGGAATACAAAGAAATGACGGGCCCAAAGGAGCATCTCAAGTAGCAATATAAATCCTAAAAAAAGGAAAATAATGATTTAAACACCTTATCTAAAAACTAAAAAAACATAATAATAAAGTTATAGTGTTTTGAATGTAATTTACATTCTATTATTTTTTTAAATAAATATTTTCAAATATTTTTTTGAATGTCACATGTTTCAAAAAGGCATGTCTTTCCATTTAATAAATTTTAGAGAAAATATTATTTTATTATTATTAGTTTTTTTGGAAAAAGTGGGCAAGCCACTGAGTATATTATTTATATTAATAAACTTATTTGAGACCTCAACCAGGAAAGAAACAATAATAAAACCCGGTATCCTTGCTCGTTACAAAAGTTTGATATATCATAAACCCTAACTAAAGAAACAAACTACATCGCATTACAAAAATATTACCGAGCTATATCTCATATAATCTGAGCTTGAAGTTATGCATGACCAAAAACACATCAGTCTTCTTACAACCCAAACGTCACATTCGGCATCAACAAAACTCAACATTCATACATTAATAATGTGCATTTGGCATCAAATTTCCATCTCGGCACTGAAATTTTATTCCTCCATCTCATCTGGTTCATTGGTTACAGATGCAAGTTGGGATAGAGGTGACCACCCTGAATTCCAGCTTGTGGGAGGCGCAATAGGTGTAATTGTGGTGCAGAGAACCCTAAGGTTTTAGCTCTAAGCCCTAGCATTTTTGCAGAGTGACAAATGGAGCAGGTCACGGTTAACAAGACTTTTTTTTTTCATTTCCCCTAAACACTAACGGTCTCATAGCGGTCTGGTTATATTATGCCTTATCGTGCAGTCGCAAGGAAATTGGCAGCTCGGGTTTAAGTGGTGTGAGTGCGTGACCACAGTGCAGCGCAAGGTCGCAGAGGAAATGCCAACTCATTTCGAAGTGCGACAAGTGCGCGACGAGAGCTCATCGCTCAGTCGCAGTGACATTGTCAGCTCGTCTAGAAGAGACGCGAGTGCGCAACTTCAATGCATCGCAGACTCGCAAAGCAATCGACAGCTCGTGGAAGAGGGGTGCGAGCGCGCGACAAGGAGGCATCGCTCAGTCGCAGAGTAAAAATCAGCTCAAGTCAAGGCATTGCGGGTGTGCAACGAGCATGGTATCGCATAGTCGCAGATCAAAGCATACATTGTTAATAAGTCTCACGACAGTGCAACTAACAGTTAAATGATGAAGCATGCTGACATGTCAACAAGAGAAAGAGTTGAAAAGTCATAACCGCCAAAACAGAAAGGAAATGACACGGATGATAAACGCTGTCCACTTTGGCGGCCATGCAAATGATGAGTTGATGACAATTTGCAGGAGAAAATGAAGAACAGAGACAGCTGGAATTCTCAAGCGGATAGGTAACCGAAAAGGTTACAAAATCAAGAAGAAGCCGAAGATAAAACAGGAGGAAGAGAATTTTGTAAGGGGTTGTTGTTATTGTAAGAGAAGTCAGAGACAGAGTAGACTAGCAGAGACAGAGTTTCAGTAGATATTGTAATTCTCTGATTTTTCAATAAAAAGAAGTTCCCTGTGTATTTTGTGTGTTTCTGTTTTGAGCAGACTTCTATAAAGTAGGATTTTGTTTCAGTTAAGTATTATGGATGCTTCTTGACTCTGATAATCCATTCTATGGAGTGTGACAGTCAAGAAGCATCCTTCATGTATATTATTTGTGTTTCTATGTTTTTTTTGGAAAAGAGGCTAGTCAAGATTGCAGACAAGTCCTAGGCGAGCCAATGGTCTGGCTAGAGAACTTGTAGAAGATAAAGATAGAAATAGGAAGGTGCATGACTGATTTGATTCAGTCATGAAGAGTAAGATAAGGTGAAGAGTGAAGCATTTCGGTGGGTAGGAAACCTAGGAAAGAGGGAATAGATAAGTCCTTTTGGTTAGGGTCTGAGAGAAGCCCTAAGAGACTCAAGTGTGAGTCTAGAGGGTCCTGAATTGAATAGGATCCAAGGTGAGATTCCATAAAAAGAGTAGGAGTCTTAGAGAGTAAGGTGAACCTCCCCACCAGATTGGTATCAGAGCCTAGTTAAAGATTTGGGTTTGAAATTTGTAAATGTTTCAAAGTACTGGGGAATCAGTAGAAGAATCAGCCATGGTGACAAATGTAGAATTGGCTAAAGAAGTGAATGAGCAGAAGGAGAGAAATAGACTCCTTGAAGAAACTCTAGAGGTAATGAAGAAACAACTAGAGGATATT
>MU225985.1:43701-73024 GCA_018584345.1 Thuja plicata
AGAGAAAATCCTGGATTCTAGAATTCAGAAGACAACCAGGCGCAGGGTATACAGAGAATACCTAGTAAAATGGTCAGGGTTACCAGAAGCAGAAGCTACATGGATGGACGAAGCAGATTGCAGAAGACATGGAATTAGTTCGGCATTGCTGCCGACTAGTTCAAGCTAATTGCTTCCTTCGCAGATGGGGGAGTATGGTGCAGAGCACCCTAGGGTTTTAGCTCTAAGCCCTAGCATTTTTGCAGAGTGACAAATGGAGCAGGTCACGGTTAACAAGTCTTTTTTTTTTCATTTCCCCTAAACACTAACGGTCTCATAGCGGGCCGGTTATATTATGCCTTATCGCGCAGTCGCAAGGAAATTGGCAGCTCGGGTTTAAGTGGTGCGAGTGCACGACCACAGTGCAGCGCAAGGTCGCAGAGGAAATGCCAACTCATTTTGAAGTGCGACGAGTGCGCGAGGAGAGCTCATCGCTCAGTCGCAGCGACATTGTCAGCTCATCTAGAAGAGATGCGAGTGCGCAACTTCAATGCATCGCAGACTCGCAAAGCAATCGACAGCTCGTGGAAGAGGGGTGCGGGCGCGCGACAAGGAGGCATCGCTTAGTCGTAGAGTAAAAATCAGCTCAGGTCAAGGCATTGCGGGTGTGTGACGAGCATGGTATCGCATAGTCGCAGATCAAAGAATACATTGTTAATAAGTCTTGCGACAGTGCGACTAACAGTTAAATGATGAAGCATGCTGACATGTCAACAGGAGAAAGAGTTGAAAAGTCATAACTGCCAAAACAGAAAGGAAATGACACGGATGATAAATGCTGTCCACTTTGGCGGCCATGCAGATGATGAGTTGATGACAATTTGCAGGAGAAAATGAAGAACAGAGACAGTTGGAATTCTCAGGCGGACAGGTAACTGAAAAGGTTACAAAATAAAGAAGAAGCCGAAGATAAAACAGGAGGAAGAGAATTTTGTAAGGGGTTGTTGTTATTGTAAGAGAAGTCAGAGATAGAGTAGACTAGTAGAGACAGAGTTTCAGTAGATATTGTAATTCTCTGGTTTTTCAATAAAAAGAAGTTCCATGTGTATTTTGTGTGTTTCTGTTTTGAGCAGACTTCTGTAAAGTAGGATTTTATTTCAGTTAAGTATTATGGATGCTTCTTGACTCTGATAATCCATTCTATGGAGTGTGACAGTCAAGAAGCATCCTTCATGTATATTATTTTTGTTTCTGTGTTTTTGTTGGAAAAGAGGCTAGTCAAGATTGCAGACAAGTCCTAGGCGAGCCAATCGTCCAGCTAGAGAACTTGTAGAAGAGAAAGATAGAAATAGGAAGGTACATGACTGATTTGATTCAGTCATGAAGAGTAAGATAAGGTGAAGAGTGAAGCATTTCGGTGGGTAGGAAACCTAGGAAAGAGAGAATAGATAAGTCCTTCTGGTTAGGGTCTGAGAGAAGCCCTAAGAGACTCAAGTGTGAGTCTAGAGGGTCCTGAATTGAATAGGATCCAAGGTGAGATTCCATACAAAGAGTAGGAGTCTTTGAGATTAAGGTGAACCTCCCCACCAAATTGTCTCCCAACCCCTCCCATGCTCAGACTTTGTCGTCGTTTTCCAACCCGACCCGTCAGCGTCATCACAACCTAGTTGATTAGGTTTATCCCATTCTCTTTGTCCAGGATCTAACTGAGGATTTTGCAAAGGAGGAAAAGTCAAGGGGTCCCTTCCTTCCTCCCAAACATCCCTGTCCCCGCGCGAAGCAAACACATTCCATTTTTTTGTCAATGGAAGAGGAGCAGGTCGTGAATTGACTTGAGTGTTAGGCATGCCGAGTAAATCTAGAAGTGCATAAAATATTTTTTTAACCTTTTCTTCCAACTGAAACTCAAGTGCACAGGCAGTTGTATGGAGTGCATTCCTCATGTACCTAGCACTCTGTTTCTCAAAGGAATTTTTAACTGCATCATAAGTGACCAAAAAATCATGTTTCTGCAGCAACTGAAGCCGAGTAAACAAGTCGCCCACTAAAGCTTAACTTGCCAAGAGGTCATAGTGCTACATAGCCTTTTTGAGCTTATCTTCATCCCAAAAATGAATTTTAAGAACCTTATAAGCTAAAATTTTGAGCAGGTGCATAGACTACAGCAAGTCCATTGCGTTGGACAAAAATATTGAAACTATATGAGAGGGCTATAAGAATTGCTTTGAGTTTGGTGTGAGAATTTCTTCTCCAATTACTTGTTTAACTGCCTGTCGAATGGTAGAAGAGTGAACCACAAACATTTCTTCCTGCACAGTGTCATTGATATGTAGTGGCAATACATTTTCTTCCACCCTTAGCGGGATCCAAATGTGGTAGTTTTTTGGCAGCATTTCCATATGAAATTTAGAACACATCTCGCACTTAGCATAGACTTCCGCCATGCTCGAAATCTCTAGACTTGTTACCACAATATGCAATGAACAGACTTATAAAATAGGGAGGCATTGTACTTGTTGGGGTGCAATTAATGTGTTAGATTATCCGTTATCTTTGCAAGTGAATGTGTGTTGTGGGCAGATCAAGATGTGCAATTTGACGCATGTAAACAAAGATATTCCATGTGAATTTTTGTCACTGTATATCCCACTTGACATCTAGGCACGAACAGAGGACTCCACGCATCCCTACGGCTCCTGAAAATAAAGAATGACGGCCACTGCGTAATTAGTGATGTATTATGTGCATTTACCACTTCAAATTTTACTTGTGTGTTATCTGTTAATATTTTCCACTACCAAACTACCACGAGTATTCTGCCAGATCTGTTTGCAATCCTCATATGCCTTTATCTGCATCAATTACCTTTCAAATTTCATCATTCTCTGCAATGAAGGTAATCAGATTTAATGCTGAAATCACTACCCCATCACATCCCAATTGGACAGTAGATCAGCCACTTTGTTCCCTTCCCTGAGTGTGTGCGAGATATACACTTCCTGACATTTATCTAATAAAATCCAAATTTGATTTAGGATATAGTTAAGGTGCCATGAATGTGACTGTCATTTAATACAAGCATTGATGATGACCAAAGAATCACCTTAAATATGCAATCAGTTGTACCCTCCCTTCTTGGCAAGTATGAGTCCAGCGAATAATGCATGTGCTTCAGCGAGATAGTTGGTTCCTACAGGTAAGGGAGAAGATGTAAGTGCTTGTACATTACCCTGACAATCTCAAATACATGCCCACAGCCCTGACTTTCCTGGGTTTCCTCTGGAAGCTCCATCAAAATTGAGCTTCACAGTACCCGGCGATGGAGGATGCCAATGCACTTCAGACCGGTCATCTTTAGACGAGCCTTTCTTTGGTATACTCCATCCTGTGGGGAAAAATAATTTTTCCATTCACAAATAACCATGCCATCCCAAGGGGTAATGACATGTTTCAACTTGCAATTGGTTAGGCTAGCATTGACCACCTCTGATATGGACCGTTCATTAATGCCTTCTAAAACTGCACCAATAGGGGAAAAATCTTTCCTGAAAATGTGTTTATTTATTTCCCACCAAATGGCTCAGATCAATAATTCTGGAGCACACTTCCATATGTTAGTGAATAAGGAGCTCAAGTATAAGACCGGCCATGATTGGAAGAGATCCCAAATGTTGTTCGGAAGAGGGGTGCTATATTGTAATTTTCTAAGGACAAATAGCCAACACTCTTGTGCAAATGAACAACTCAAAAATAAGTGATCCACAGTTTCATAGAAATCATTGCATAATAAGCATTTAAATGGTGGAGCAATATGGAGTCTCTCCAATCTATCACTTGTCAAAACTCTATGTTTTAATGCAAGCCAAGCAAAGCAGAAGGACAATGTGATTCCAGCAGAAAGAATATGCTCTAGATGGAGATTTGTCAGATCTAGTTCGTTGTAGTATTTTATACCCTTCCTTGATTGAATAATTTCCATCTTTAGTTGGGGCCCAGAGCAATTTATCCTCTTTTTTTTGAAAGGAAGTCTTGCCTATCTGATAATATGCCTCGTAAGAGCTCCCTATCCTACTGACTCATTGGCAGCTCATCCGGGTCTTTCCAAATGACTTTTCCTGAAAATAAGCAGACTGCTGAAATATAATGCATTAAATGGATTCCCCAATTATTTTTTGATAATGTTATGATGTCATTAATGTTTTGCATTGAAGTTAGAGGCGGTTTACCATTCCACGAATCTCTCCAAAACTTAACTTTAACCCCATTGTTTACTTCCCAAGACACATATTTAAAAATAATATCTCTTGATGATATCATAAAATCCCATATGGCTAACCCTTTAGGTGGATCCAGAATTGATAGTACTTTTGAAGGGTCGTTATTATCCAAGTATTTTTGCTACATGATTTGGCACCAAGTATTCTGAGGTTTAGAATACATTTTCCACACAAGTTTTCCACCAAAAGATCCATTTCTTTTTGTTAAATCATGTACTCCTGCACCCCCTAATGCTGGAATATGTGTCATATCTTGGAGTGAGATAAGAGGGATTTTTTCTCGTCATTCATGTTTCCCATCCATAGGAAGCCTTTTTGAATTTTTATGAGGATTGATGGGGGAGCCTTAAGAATAGCTAAGTAGTAATTTGAAATAGCAGAAAGCACTAATTTAATAAGAAGGATTCTACCTGAGAGTGATAACCATCTAGCTTTCTAAGCAACTACTCAGTCTTGATGCGCTCAAGAACTGAGGACCAGTAACATGTTTTATTGGAGCCCATGAAAAAAGGAATTCCAAGGTACATGGAAGGCTACTATTAAAATTTTTGAAAAGTTCGTGATTGATTTATACTTATCAAAAAAATTTAAAAATAGATTAGTTTAAAGTATTTTTCATGTATGAATTGTAGAATTTTGTATACACACATACATATATAAATTCATACACACACATAAAATATTCAGATCTAGTGTATATAATAAATATATATTAATTAAGTAATAAATTATTAATGAAAACAAATGTAAATCTTGAGAGCTTCATTTGTAAACCATTTTTTCCTCTTTTCAAATTGAATTAATTTAATAAGTCATGTAAATTTGACGGTAATTTTGGAGAAGCTTCACTAAAAATATTTATATTCTAAGTTATAAAATATAGGCATCGTTTAAGAATCTTAAGCAAAAACCTAGCCAATCTTGAGGATAAAGAGGAGGGAAAAGTAAAGTGGGAAATATATTTGTTTTAGGAATTGATATAAATTCTCAAATGCGATACCAATTTATTTTGATGTCTCTATTGTGCTCATCCATTATCTCAAATTGTGAAGATTGGTTCATGAGAACCATAAATTACCATATAATTTATTTATAGAGAAACCACTTTAACTAATGCTTTATTAGTGAGATATAGTACTACAATTATAATTTGAAAATCCTTTGTTATCTTTGGAGATTGCTTCATCCTTTTGTAGTTGTTTAGTTTGGCAAAGCAAAGCTTAGTTAAACAATTCACGCATCAAAGCATCATCTGTTGATATCATTATCCTTAGGTGTTAGCTTAGATTCTCTAAGACCTTTCCTTTTTGTCTTCATTTGAATATTCAATCCACTTTAGTTCAAGTTCCAGTAGCTTTGTGTAAGATCATTCATACTTTGAAAGAAAACAATTGATTAAGTACAGGAGCATTTATGTAAGTCCCGTTGTGATTACCAACAAGATCACATTATAATCACTAAGTTACATCCAACATAAAGTTGCTAGTACGCATTGTATACCTTGAAGTTGTTTCATTTGATCACACACTTGTTACATTGTTTAGCATTTGATGTTTCCTTGTTCAAGAGAGGATAATACTTAGTATTTTAATCTACATCTTGGAGTGGTCACAAAACTCACATCAAGAAAATTGGCACTAGGAGGGCATGAACATGCAAACATCCACATTTGACATAATTGATTCATTTTTCCCCTAAAAATTTGAGATTGTACCTCAATAGAAAATCAACTAGATTTGCACAAGAAAGGAGGTTGTTCATGGTTGGAACCAGTATGAGCTTTCAAGTGTTGAATTTGAGATATGTTAGATCTCTTTTTATATTGAAAATGCAAAAAAAGTTAAAAAAAATAAAAATTACAAAATCCAAAACAAAAAATCTCAATAGATGGGTGAACGTTTCATGGTTTGTGTTGTCAAGATGGTCATCAAATCAATATCCTTAAGCTTTGGCATGCTTTGAATGAATAGTTACACCCACAAAGTTTGTCTCAATTTGAATTATGAGGAAGGTGTAGAATCTATAACAACACTAGACATATGTATGGTTTAACATTTTTGTCAAGGATGGAATTCGCTTTACAGTGGAGAATTTCCTTTTTAGATCTACATATGCCAGTAGCACTTGCAACACCAAAATCTGATTTTTATGGATTCAAGGAGATGAACAAGAAAGGATTAAGTGTTGAAAAAGATGGGCATGCATAAAATATTTTTCTCCCTTTGTGAGTGTAAATACACAATGTGTTGCATTTAAAATTCACTTGTCCAACATGCTAAGATATCATCAAACAAGTCAAGTATGAATTAGGATGGCCCAAGGAATTAGGTATATAAAATGAGAAATCATCAAAGGAGGACAACGAAGATAACATTCAACAATCAAGTTTAGCATCAAACGAAGAGCATCTCGAAACATAATTAAATGGTAAAGGAAATGTGTTACAAGAAGAAAGCATGATTGAGCGTACTGATCAAAGTATTCAAGTGGATGGAAACTTTTCAAGTGTTACATACCAAAAAAAGAACCTGCTAAGGAAGAAGACAAGGAAGCAATATAAGATATTCAAGCAAATAAAATCAAGGCAAGTAATGATCAAAGTTAGGAAGCTTTAGAGAATGAAGAACCAAAAGTTGTTGCCATGAAGGGAGACCATCAAGGATTTGAAGGAGATTTAGTACAAGGAAGTGATGCAAAGGGTGATCAATATTCATCAAACAAGAAAGAAATATGTAATTCAAGCCCGCTACAAGGAGAAGGTGATTTCAATATATTTTAAGAAAAAGAAATCCTTGATCAATGTGTTGGAGCTCAAAATTTCGGTCAAATTTTGTATCTTCTAATGATGAAAAGAAATTGAAACCCTACAAATGGTCACTTCCATGGCACAGTGCATAGGTCATCACCAAGCTTTTGTACTTGATCGACCAGGGAGAGGACTTCTATAGAGGGCATTGGTTAGAGAAGAACGGTTTATTTGAACTTTGATGAGGTTATTATTATTACAAGTTCATTAATGGGCGACATGAAAAGACAACCAAATGTGTACAAAGCCAATGCCATTATACAAAATCACTGATGTTGTTGATAAAAATCTTACTAGTAGAGGTCACTCATTTAGATTCAGTTTGAGTCACTTGCAATGTCGATTTGAAGAAGTATGATGGTCAGCTGTCTGAAAACGAAAAAAAATTAAGTCAGGCCCATATTGGGACCCTACATACCTCATGACTTCCAAAGCTAGTTTCAACGCCCATTCCAGAGTTCATGTGATTATTTAATTTGAAAGGTGAAAATACAAGTTTATCCCATGTTCTCCGCAGATGCATAGATGATGCAAAAACCTTTAAAAATGATTGAATTAAGTTTTTACATATGCTAAGTGACAAAATTTTATTGAATATTAAACCAAGGATGGTAGGTCCCACCGATTGGTCTTATGCAAAAAATAGTTTTGATAGTTAACCAACAAGATTGAGTATACAAATAATGGTCTTATCGAAAGTAGAAAAATTGCACATCAAGGGGGCACATGAAAAGTCTCTTCGAAATATAGTGGCATCGATAAGATTTTTTTCTAACGGTTTGCTCAGTTTAGTGCCTTTTATTTTACATTTTAAAATAAAATATTGATAGTCAATTTTTTTCTAAGATACAAATATTGTAAAATTAGAAAATAAGTATAAATTAGTAATATATACAAAAATTTGAAAAAAATCTAAATTCATATATTTTATTTAGAAAGGATTTTAAATAAATAATAATATACAATAAATTATATAGAAACTTTTATTTGTAATAAAAATAATATAAAATTAGAAAATAATTATAAATTAATGATATATGCAAAATTATCAAATTAATTAAGAAAGTTTCTAAGTTTATATGCTACCAAACAAGTTTCTAAAATTTGTATATTCTATTTTTAAAATATTCTATATTAATAAAATATATAATAAACAAAATAAAAATATTTATATTATTAAATAAAAAATATTTCTCATATACATTATAAAATAATATATATTTATATTATTAGAATTTATTAATAATGTAAGTGTCATAATGAAAGTTTTATAAAAATTGAGCCTATCAATCTATACGGTACAGTCATCAAATTCCAGGCCTGCATAATGCAACCAATAAAACGATGTGCACACTGAAAATTCGGTGAGGCATGATTTAAATGGTTTTTTCGGAAAGACGCAAAGGGTTCTCTATCGAAAACTTTATATCGACAAGACTTAACATGTCTACCAAACATTTAAAGGTCTTTTCGAAATATTGAGTCCCGTCGATAATGTTCATCGATAAGATATTCCAATATTTCATCGATGAAGAAAATCATGCTCTAACCGCATGCAAAGTATGGGAGATGAGAAACAAAGATGAAGATGTGACAGAGGAATAGTCTATACTATGCCTGCAAATGCACTAATTTTCCAGGAATCTCCAAGGCCGAAGTCAGGAATGAAGCTTAATGACATATTTATCGGCTATTCACAGGAATGATGTCAAATGGAGATGCTCTAGTGACATGCGTGCAAACAAAGTCCGTGAATTGTCTAATTAGGGGGAGGACTCAGTACTTGAACACGTTCCAATGGTTGTGATAGGAGTTGTTCACTTAATACCCATACTAGTTGATTTAATATCCAATATTTTTGACAGCATTGTATCAATAGTTGTGACTCTAAAGTTGTTTTTGCTGATGATGACTACCCATAATTGAATGAAATGTGTCCCTTATTCTAAAAAGCAACCAATTGTGTGATGCCACATCAGCTGCTCAAGTATGGGGGTCCCTAATGCACTACGATTGGTCTCACTTTTTTTTTTTTAGCTATTTTGGACACCTTGGCAAAAAGCATACTGATGTGGCATCATATTTGATGACTTGGCCCTGAAACCTTAGTTATAAGCAGGGGACTTGCCAAGTAAGCTACTATAAAAAAATGGGAGTGATTTGAACTTTCCACATAGGATTTTGAGAAGCGCGAAGTTAGGGTGCTCACCTACCGGGTCCTCTCCCCTTAATACCTCATGGAAATATACATATTCTCCCAATATGGAAAGAATGGGACGAAAAAAATTCCTGGTGAAAGGGGAGGTCGTCACGGGCAGACAAAACCGTGTTTCAGACTAGGGGCCGCCAGGAAGAGAAGATGTTTGCAGAGACAATGGCGGTCGTCGCGTTTTGAGCAGAAGCCACGACCAGACTGAGCATAACTGTCGTAGTGAAGAATAGCCAAAAAAACGACTACCAAAGACCCGCGATTTCTTTAGAAAAAAGAAAAAACACCAAAAAAAAACCCTAGACGAATTTCAAAGCACTGGAATTCTCAAATATCACAAAAATAATTTCAAAAATTTTAGATTTAGATAATTTTAAATTGAAATTATAAAACTTTCGAAAAAATTAAAGATTTTGTTCTATATATACAAAAGAATGAAACGATATTTCCTTAGAAAATGATCTTAAAAAATAGGAACATTTTATTCTATTCAATATAAATATTTTAATATTTACAAGATATTTACAAACAGATAATAGATAACCATTAAAAGAATTTAAATAACAATTTAATATGAAATACACAAAAATGTGGTATCCATATGTAAACACCGCATAAATACATATTGCAAAATGTGGAAGCATACACAAGTTCCTCTACTGAAGCCGAATGTAATGGGTTTAACAGTCAATTGATGGAGACACAGAGATCAAAAGCTAACCATTTCACAAAATTTTCAGAGAGATATTTCCATGGACATATCTATGATTAATACGGTAGTGGTATACACTCGAATGGTTTTACAATGCAATTGATATTTCTTATAGATAATTCCCATCAATTTCTTATTGTATTACTAATATTCTGTATGGAGTTGCAGACAATACATATGAAATCATCTGTTACAGTCCCTCAAAGAGGAAATATCATCTTGGTGAATGAGATGAAGTAATTACTAGTCCAGAAATGAGTTTTCTTACACAAAGTTCTCTCTTAGAAACATACGCAAAGGCTGAAGGCAATGCCATGCAAGTACCTGGAATGAATATGGTCTAGTAAAAATGTGAATACTCAGAGGATGCCTGATCATTGTTTTCACATAATATGTATAAGATAGGTTTGGGAGGAATAGCAAGTATGAAGTCAAACCTCTTGGCCCAGGATCAGAGCTTAAGAGCAGAGTTTTATGCCTTTGGTTCTGAAGAGAGAGAAATTAGAACATAGCATTTTGTTGCACGAATTGTGGAAGTCACAATATAAATGGATGAATGTGAAAGAAGGTGGTACAATGCAGAAGATTGAGGGATTCTAAATCACAAAGAGAAGTCGGTTTTGGGGGATTCCTTCAACTGACATGAATAGAGTAGGCTGACATGATTATTTTGGGATCTCATATGATACAAGTTTGAAAGTGAGCATCGAAGATGATTCTATTGACCAAGTAATTTGAGCAGATTGTATTCTACCGGGAATAACCACTTTGTTAAAAGACAAATTAGTTTGTAAATAAAAGATCAAATGTCTCAGTTTGTTAAGCAGTAGATTACTTTATAGGGGGAACTAATCAGTTTTCAAAATAAAGAGTCATGTTGTTTGTACTCAAAATTTGTAGCCTTTCTATGGTATTCCCTTGTGTATATAAAAGGGGAGACCACTGATTGGATAGGGAGGGAGGTAGATAAGGAGTTCAGATTCAGATTCAAGAGACAAAATGTAATGCAAATGTAATTTTTTGTAAATATAAAGACTCAATTCTTTCTTTGCAATTGTGGTGTGGATAATTTTCTTTTTAAGTTAGTTCTTTGTGATTATTAATTCAAGAAATTAATTGCTATTTTAAATTCTTGTGCAAAGGGGTTATTCACTCTCATACTAATTTGAACATCAAGTATTTGAGAAGTGTTGTCCTCATGTTTCTTGTTTGTTTGGCCTTCTTAAGTGGAAGTTAAAATCAATTAGACGGATTTGTGTGTTATGTATTCAATCATCTTGCATTAATAGAATTGAATAGTTGACAGATTTATCTAAGGGTAAATTTTAAAATTGTCTTACAAAGTTATAAATGAAGATTTGAGGGGAGATGACTTTGTTGCCCAATAAGGATAAAGGACTGGTCTTATACATAAAGATACAGATTTTAAATAATAATAATTATGATTTTCAGTAGGAGTAGACAGCAGCATAAAATAGGAGAAATAGAAGTAAATTGGATAGTGGTGGAAAGTGAATAGTAGAAGAGAAGTAGATCATTAGAGAGCTGAAAGGAATCGAGTAATGTACTCCATTTTGCTTCAAAACTATATGTCATTTGGACTAGAAGTAAGAGAAAGATAAAGTACATTATTTGCTATAAAAAACACTAAATAGAGGTTCAATTGGTGAATAGGCACACCCGCCTAGGTCTTGCGAAGCCTAAAGAGTAGGGGAATTCAACCATAATTGATCCCGTTCGTTGGCCAAGTCATTTGGGAAGATTGTTAATAGAATTTGGCATATTCTTAGATCTTCTCAATCTATTGATTTGGGAACCAACAGAATATTCATCCAAGCCACAAAAAGAAGCTCTAGATAAAGAATTGAAAGACATTCGAAGAGAAGTATCAATCAATAATTCAAGTCAATATAAAGAAGGTTCTCAATAGCCAATCCATGTAAAATTCATGAGGATTCTAGTCTAACTACGGTCAACATACAAGAAATTTCAAGTAACTTTGAGCAAGATGATCGAGTAGATGTGCTAGGTGATGAACAAGTTGTCACCATGGAAGTTAAGAACATGGAACAATTCAAAGTGGCACTGCAATTGGATACTGTGTTTGTAGAAAAACTAGAGGAATTTTTTGAAGGTCAAACTATCAAAGAATCCTTAGTTTTTAAGGACATGCTTATAGAGATGCACAAGGATGCATGATTTATGCAACATAAAGATACACAAATAGGAGAGGTATTTCGTGTACCTAAGTTCAAGATTGATCTTGAATTCTTCACTCACAAATATGATGTTGATGCAAGCAGGATGATACACCATCAACTTCGACCTCCTGAAGATGTGGATGATCAAAAAGAATTTCCATTCAAGGACAAGACCCACTAGGTTGTTTCTTTTCATGCTCTTAATTATGAAAGTTGTCCTTTTCATTATGAAAATTTAGGGAAAAAAACTTGTGTGGATTAATCACGGACCCAATGAATTGCCTCAATTATTGATCTTGCATGATGTATTTCCTGAATATGAGTGTGAGGAGGTAAAAGTTTTCTTAGAATACAAGGATGAGTTTGCAAAACTTCAAACCATGACTAATGCTATGTTACTATTGGACATCTTAAGAAATTATGTTACATCATGTATATTTTTAGGTCTTTTGAGTTTTGTGCATTCCAAGTCCTTTGTACATAGTTAGGGTAGGCTTTCTTTCCGTTTGTTTTAATTTAGTTGTTTTGTCAAGCTTGTTGGTTGATTTCCCTTGAGTCATTTGACTCAAGATTGTTAAGTCGCTCAAGATGCTTAGTTGAGTACTTAGTTGTAGTTTTCTTTGAGTTCGCCTAGAGTCATTTGATTCTAGCTGTTAGTTTTCTTTAGTTTCGTAGTTGTTCTTTCTTTAGTTGTTTTGAGGGAACCCAACTTGTGAGAAAGGTATTGTGTTCTAACATACATGGGGACCATTTCAATTTTGTGTTCAAGTTTATTTCTTGGATAGTTATTCATGAAGTGCTTAAGAATCTAAGGTTATTTTTCCACAATTTTATCATTTGGTTAGGATTGGTCCTCAACTTGGAAGGGAATCATCCATTATGTCTCTACACCAAAAATTTTAATTACTATCCATTACACACATAATTAATTTCTCTAAGTCATTGAGGTTTCTTAGGAAAAGTCAAGGCTAGTGAAAAATCTTAAAATCTTACTTCAGTGTCACTGTAATTCTCAAACCAATTATGAGCTTCTCTACATATGAGCCAAGATGCAAAAAAAAAATGAACACAGAAGTATCAAAATAAAAGAGAGAAAAAAAAAGAATGAAATGAAATGAAGTATCAAAATATTTGGCTTTGGGAATTTGCAAATATCTTTACCAGGGCTATGGACACTTGACTGGCAGTAGAGCAATGTTCGTGGGAATTATAGTGATAACCTCATCAACACTATGCATGCCTGACTAGCAGCAAGGCAATGTCCAGAATGCTTTTGAAGTGGGAAAATTTACTTAGCTCGTTACGATGGACTCTAGGAGTCTCAATGGTCTTTTGAGATAGAATGAATACATTTACACACACTAGGGTAATCAAAGATGAAGAATTTTGATCCAACTTTTGATTTTTCTTCCCTCTTGGGTATATTTCTTAGTCAAGTGATAGGCTGGGAGGAATTTTCTCAAGATTCTAAGTGTGGAATGAGTTCTTATCTTTTAAATGTTCATGAACAATTTTTCAAATTGGCTGTTGTGTTGTAAGCACGCATGCCCCATTGCAAATGGGGACACCATTTTTTCACTTAGTGGGCTAGTGTTTATCTTAGTTTTTCGTAGGTTTTTGTTAGTTTTTCTTAGCTTGCTAGTAATTTTGCTCTCTTAGGTTGAGGTCCCATGGAAGGGGGCTTCCTAAAAAATAGAGTTGGAGTTGTTTGCTACTTTTTGGGAATGTTTTAAAGGTGGTGATCCCATTAATTTTATAGTCTAATTCAGCTTAAAATTTTAAACACCAACATTTAAGAAAGTTGGTGGTCTCATGAATACAATAACTTTGTCTTCCATTGTGCATTAAAAAAAAAGTAAAAAAATCATTTTCTCGCCAAAATTATTTTTTAAGAAAATTCTCAAACTAAATATTTGGCATTCCTAAGCTGGTGAGGCAATTTCTAGCCCCACCCTTTTTCACCCGCTTAAAAAGAACATAAATTCCTAAGGAGCTTAGGGTTGCAGTACATAGACTTTATGAGCAGGTAAAGGCTAAAATCAGAACTACATGCGGGATGTCAGAATGCTTTGGCGGTGACATTGGGGTTAAATAGGGGTGTCCACTCTCCCCAACTTTGTTTGGGCTTTATATTGATAAGTTAGAAGGTTGGATAAACAAAACAAATGGCGAGGGAGTCCAATTAGCTAACTATGTGATAAAACTACTATATGTCGACGATCTCATTTTAATAGCCAGTCATGAACTGGGAATTCAAGTGAACACTAGTAAAACGAAAGTGATGATCTTCTCTTTGATAAGAAATAGGAAGACTCCAAACACATTCCTTTTCGAAGGAAATCCTTTAGAGATTGTGAACGAGTACAAATATATGGGGATCGATTTTCAAAACAAGATTAGTTGGGAAACATGCAGACCAAAAAGAATTCGAGGGGGCTGGAAAGCATTGTACTCTTTACAAAATAAATGTAGGAATGTTGAGCTGTAGGATTGGAAGACCAAGAAAATGTTGTTTTGTTTATTAGTTACATCGGTGATCCTTTATGGGTGTGAAATTTGCGGCAGCAACATGTTAGATAAAAAAATGGAGACAAGTAGAAAGAATTCAGAAGCATCTCATCAACAACAGCCTCAAAATAAAAACAGTAGTGCCTTATGAGATTTTATTGGTGGAAATGGGTGCCTTCCCATTAGAATCTTTGGCAATGATCCGACTATTGAGTTACCTAAAGAAAACTCAACATATGAAAAATCATTGCAGGCCTAAGTTAGTTATGGAGGAAAGACTAGATAGGAGAAAGAGCACGTAGATGAAACAAAATGACAAGTGGATGAAAAAATCGTATGTTAACATTCAAAAGTGTCTGGTTAGCCGTGAAGAAATAAAGAAGTTTGTACAAGAAAAAATTAGGAGTATCATATGGTCAAAGCAAAACGAATGAAAAAAAAAATACTATCTCAAAATATTTAACCCCACGACTGATCATGAGGAAAAAGCATATATAGGAGCTAATATTAAATAGAAAGAAAAAATTCTTATAGCCCAACTTAGAACTAGCTCTCACCATTTCAGATATGAAATAGGTAGATGGGTGATACCAAAAGAGGAGTGGAAAAATAGGACATGCATATTCTGCAATATGGAGGTGGTTGAGACTGAATGTCATTTTATCATGGAATGCCCGACTTACAGTGACACCATGTCCAGTTATGTAGATATTTCAAGGGTAGAAAACTTAAACTACCTATTTGAAGAAAAGCGGTTAGGCAAAACTGCAAACCTAATTATCAAAATCCACCGTCGAAGAGCAGATTTAAATAAGAGGTTACAACTGGTTTAAATTTCTTGGCTTCCTTTCTGGGGGTGTGTGCTAGTTTGTGGGTCCCATAGGTTGTTTTGGCCTCATGGAAGTTATTAAAATCTTTCACTCATTCAATATGCAATGCTAAAATGTAGGATCTCCTATTTTGAAGGAGAAGATTCCAACTAATCTTATAGCCAAATAAAATTGTGTTCATGGGACCACCCTCTTCCTCAAAAATAGAGCGTAAGCCCCTCTCATGGGACTCCTTCCTTGGTCTACTACGTCATTCTGAAGGCTGGAGGTATCTTGTCAAGTCCAGTTGAAATTTTGATCATTTTGTGTGAGAAGTATGAAAGATGCAATGTTGTGGTTGCTAGAGTTGGAAACTAAGTGTGAAACTACAAAAATATCACTAAGTGTAAAAAATTGTCAAAATATTGTAAAGCTGTCTTCAAACATACCAGATGATGTCAAGAGTTGTAGATCAAGGTCTTGAATAGGAACAAGTGAAAATTTTGCAAGTCCTTAGTTGAAATTGCAAGAAATTCAAATGAGTGTAAGTGAAAGGAAGGACAAATTTTGCTCATTTCCAATACCCTATTGAAATTTTGACTAGCTTGGGTATCATTTCCAGATTCTCAAAAAACCCTGCCAAGAAGTGTAAGGAAACTTGCAAGTTTGAAATTGAGAAAAGGACAATCTTTGGATTGGAGATGGAATTTCTTGTTTACAAGTTGAATTTCCAAAAAGTGAAAAGGAGAATCCTCAAATGAACAAGGAAATCTTGGACAAAGAAATGAAATTCTAGGAATGAAAATGCAAAATATAAATGGATTTTGAAGTGGAGAAAGAAAAGGTTGTCGAGTTTGCTCATTTCCACTACCAATTAATAATTTCAACCCAATTTTGCTCATTTCCAAACACTCATTGGAAATCTGACAAAGAAAATTGCTCATTCCCATTTCATGCTTGGTATTTTGCTTGTAATGTCCTCAATTCTGGTAAAATTAATTAAATTTATTTTTTAAAGTTGTCCAAACAAAATTAAAGAAATAATTTAATTAAAAGTGACTAAAATAAAGATATATTATAAAGTCAATTTATTTAATGAAATTCTCCGATTTATTCAAGAAGCAACTCCATGAGAGAAATTTTGGAAGGTACAACAAATTGTTTATAAAAAAGAATTTGCAATTCATTTTGATATGTTCAAATGTTACTAGAATTTGATAATTGGTTGGAAGCTTTGCATGAAGTGAATTTTTGGAGACGAAAACCTTCAGGAATTGACAGAAGGGCTGGACAAAAACTTGGGTATTCCTAAAGGAGTGGATTTGTGATGGAGTTCACACATGTACACAATTTGTGGAGTCTTCATCAAAAGGCAAATTTGTAAGGATCATTAGTTTGCTTTAGAAATAAAGTGATAGGGGAAAGGATCCCGTAGTTGAGCACCCTAACTTCGGGCTTCTCAAATCCTATGTGGAAATTTCAAATCATTCCCAAATTTTTACAGTAGCTTACTTGGCAAGTCCTCTGCTTATAACTAAGTAAGTCCTCTGCTTATAACTAAGGTTTAAAGGCCACATCATCAAATATGCTGCCATATTAGCATGATTTTTGCCAAGGTGTCCAAAACAACCCAAAAAAAAGGTGAGACCAACAATTGTGCAAAAAGGATACCCATACTTGTGCAATTGATGTGGCGTCACGTGATTGGTTGTTTTTTACAACTAAGGGTACACTTCATTCAATTATGGGTAGTCATCATTGTAATAATAATTTTAAAGTCACAACTATTGGTGCAATATTGTCAAAAAAAATTGGACATTAAATAAACAAGTGTGAGTATTAAATCAAATCAATAAGCGTAAATATCAAATCAACAACTCCTATCACAACCATTAGAACATGTTCAAGTTCTGGGTCCTTTCCCCTGTTACTTGTTTGGGAATAAAATTATTATATTCAAAATTTTGTAAGTTATCTAGTTTGAATGTATGCATCGGGGATACACTAGCTAGTTGTTTGAGTTTGGCGCTAATAATCTTGGATTACAATATTGCATTTGGATGGGCCTGATTCTTGTTTAATGCAGGCATAAAAGTAAGCGAAATAATGTTTAGTTCATTCCATTCGAATTAAAAGTCTATCGCATATAATAAGCATCAAAGCCAAGTCATGTAGTGGGGCTAGGAACTTATTTTGAACAATCTCTACTATACATGTGGTACTTAAAATACTAGTTATGAAAAGATATATAACAATATAAGACATAAAGATGTAAAATAGTAACTGTAAACTAGTATATTAGAATTACTAAATACTTGAACATTGCATTGAACACTGACCATGGAACATTGAACATTGAACATTGACCATTGAACAATAAAAATTTAAATAGTCGAATCAACAAATGGAAGAGTTCTATTATATAACAGATATCAAAAGTACGAGTATCTAATCATAAAGATGATTGCATTGAGAAGCATGATATGAATATCAAAACAAGTACAAACTACAAAATCAAAATGCCAAGGCCCAAAATGGAGTGAAAGGAAAAAATGAATAGAAATGAAGCTTGATAGTGTTTCGAAGAAATATAACACAAGAGATGGGCCCCACATACCCCTAGGGTTAGAATAGAACCGATAAAACAAACAAAAATGTTTTTTTTTTAAATGCACTTTATGTAGTTGTCGTGACAAGGGACACCTTGGCATCCCCTGAGGGGTCGAGGGATGTTATTTCATCCCCCTGTCCCTTTTTGGAACATCCCTGCATTTCCAGCGGACAATAGTGATTTGGGTGGCGCCGCTAGGGATGCCGAAACGTCGTCCCCACGTCCCCGGTGTGTCCCAGTTCCGGGAACGCTGGGGATTTTGGAGGGAGACATGTCCTTTGGGTACACTGTTTCCAATACATATAAGGAAACCCGCCAAGATTTTTTTCTCATTCCAATACAATGTGCCTAGGATTTTTGCTCATTTCCAATACATATAAGGAAATCTTCCCTAGAGGAAATTAACATGTTTCAAAAATTAAAAAACCAAAAGTGCAAATTGATAGGGTTGTGGTTGGCCTCTTTGATGGACACCATGACTTCAATTTTTTTTTAAATGCACGATTAAACAAAGCAGGTCAATCTCCTTAACTCAATAGATGCACCCTTTTGTTGAAACCCCTTGAGCGTTATATAAGGGAGTTGGAGAAGAGCATTCCAAACGCATTTCAAAATGAATTTATTACAAATCAAACCCTAATCAGGTGTGAATTAAGGCAGACCTGAGGTGCAATCTCCAGCGGATGTAGAAGCAAGCAAATTCAGATTGAAATTATCAGATCCCAGGAGAAGTTTAAATCAGACCTAGAGCGAATTTGCAAGGCAAACCTATGAATATTAAGGCGAGTTTCCAAGTTGAAGGGCAAAATTCAGAATTCAAGGAGCAGATCAGATTAATATAGAGCAAAAACTATGAAATCAGATTGGAGAAAATTGTGAAAACCAGAATTCAAGGAGCACGTCAAATTAATACAGAGCATAATTGGTTTTATGTGCTAGTGATTTGTGGGTGGAACTTGAGATTTTAACCTTACATTTCTACCTTTCAACAAAGCAGATTTCAAGAATAAAGGGGGTCGACCTTATATGGATGAAATAAAAAAACAAATTGTTAAGTTCTGTGGAGGGAAATGAAGTGAGTTTAAACCCGCCTGACCTCCCACTGTTAGGTGTTAAATGTTGCATGAAGTCTAATAAAGGAGGGATAACAAAATCATTTTACAATCACAATCAAATTAACTTACAATCAGATTGCAACAGAGTAGATCAAAGAAACAATTGGGTGCAAGGACATAAATCAGATCTAAGGGGCAAAATTTCCAAGCCCTTAAATGTCAACACATGGCAAACCCTAACAGATTGAAAGCAGATTTGATAGAGTATCAAGGCAGATTAAGGTAAATTGGGGTTGAAATTCCTAATAAGGTACAAACTTGAAGCAAATGAAGGGGGTGAACTTCAATAGAAATATGGAATCAAAGGCAGATTCAAGACAATTTAAGATCACATGCAAAATTCTGTTGAAGTTGGTAGCTTCAAGAGAAATATTTGATCTGTTTCGTTTGTTGTTGTCATCATGAACACATCTCATCTTTGTGTTGTTCATTTTGTTATGGTGGTTGTTATGTTGTATCAATTATTCTGAAGATGCTTCATCTCTCTCTTGTAACTATAACTGCCCAGATTTACTGAGGACGGGATTCAAGTATCATCGGGCATTAAGTTGTTGAGATTACCGTTCACAATTGTCACGAGCCTTCAATTCTCATCAGTTATTTTTGTTATCATTTATTACTTCCTCAAAACAGGATTGGGATGATTGCATATGGTGTTTCTATCCATATGGCTTTTGGATTGCTTGAGAAATTGAATTGTCTTGACATAGTAATTGTTGTCGGTTCACTAGATGTGTAACGGGTGACTCTTGAGTTACCTTGACTTAGATATTTGTTTCGGCATCTAGTTCATTTTTTCGGTGATTGAGCGTATGGTGATTTTTAAGCAGATGTGGATGTGACTTTACAACATCTATGATTATCGTATCTGAAACAGATCATTGTATTTTTGCTTCAGTGTTTACTGTATTTGTTTAGACACCGTGTGTATGATCAGTGCTTGATCATTTTTATCGTGTCTATCTTTTCATTTAGTATCTATGAGATACATGGTGTATTGCTCGTATTGTAGGAGTTAAGCAAGCTATGCTTGAACTCTCATTAGGTTTCTTCTGGTTGATTGTCAGGAGTTTTAATCTCTTATTTCTTTTGATCATTTATTCAAGCTTGAGTACTTTGCACAGAATTTTGGAGTATTCAATAAAGGATCATTTTTCGGGTGTGGCTGGGTTTTTCCCTCAAATGGAGGGTTTTCCCAGGATAAATAACTATGCAAATTTATCCTTGGGTAATTTTGAGTTTCAGAATATTGTTGAATGCTATTCTGGTTCCTAAAACATTAACAAATTCATCAACTACAAATACATTTTCAGATTTCAAATCTCCAATTCCAAGTCACATCCAAATACAAACTTAGTCCATGATTAAAGTCCTATTCTTTGAAGAAGTGTTTATCATGGAAATATGTTGAGGTCTTCTTGCATTTCATTTATGATTTTGATTTGAAATGTTTTCTCTTATTTTTCAAGTGTGATTGCAACAAGGAAATGAATGAAGTGGGAAGTGGACTTACCGCATGAGAGAAGGATCAAGCCATGCAAGAAAGATTAGTGATGGGGGGATTTCACAAATTCAAAAATGCAACACGGGGGATTCATCAAAAAATGCAAAGATCAACACATTCAACAAAGTAAATGCCTTGAGAATTGAGTGTTAAGAAAAAATCAAGCTGTATAAGGAAATATAACTCTACCGATGGAGAAGGCTATCACAATCTTGAATTTTTTTGGAAATCCAAGATCAAAATAAAGATACTTCAACGACGTGAAGAAGTCAAGACTCAAGTCATGCAAGGAAATGGACAAGTTCGAGCTCAAAGACAAGACTCACATTTTCACAAGGAATACAAGCACAAAAAGAAGATTATTCTACAAATGAAGAAAGCCACATCAACCTTGGTTTTCCTTTGGTAATCCAAGATCGAAATGAAGGACCCAACAATGTGAAGGTCGGCAAAATATAAAGACATTCAAGAATAATTTGAAGAGAAGACATTCAAGAAGAAAACCAAGAAGACTAAGGGATGAAGAAGAACATTGAAGTTGAAGCAATTTGGGAATATGGGCCATCACTATCAATCAAGGACCGAATAAAGAAGTGGAGTTCAAACAAAGATGAGGAAATGAAGGATTAAAAGACATACATGCTAAGGTGTGCCCACTCATTTTCAACCAATCAAATAATTTCAAGTTGACATGTCCAAGTTCATCAAATCAAATTCATCTGCAAGTGGATATGTGGAAGGCATTTAATGTATTAGCACAACAAATTTTCGTATTGGTTCATCCTTTAAAGTATATGTATTCAAAAACCTTGTAATCATCTCATTGGATGACATTAAATGTTTGTAAGTGGTGGTTGTAACAAACCCTAATTAAAGTTTCTCTAAATTATAGTGGCTATTGATTTCAAATCAATCTAGGCCCCTCATTGTAATTGAGAGGTTTATAAAAGGCTTGGCCTTCTCATTTGTAAATCATTAGTCATTAGAAGGGTAGATGTTAGAGTAGCAGTATGAGGAGATCATAAATTGTTGCCAAGACATTGTTGAAGTTAATATACAACTTCATCGAAGATATGGTGGATCTTTGTGTGTTGTTTCAATATTTGCATGGTTTCTACTTCTCTAAGTTTTAGTTAAAGTTCATTCATTGAAATGGGGAAATGTGAAGATGCATGATGAATTCCATGCTCATACCATTTGTTGTTTGTTGATTACAAATCATTGTGCATGCTTAGTCTAAACTCAAGTTAAGTATTAAGTTTGATTGTGGATGTTCATTTGGATTGCGTTCGTATTGGGTATTTGGATGAATGATTACAATATGAAAATATTTTGTTACCTTTGGACATTGAATCATATTTTTGTAGCCATTTCATTTGGCAAAGCAAAAATTGGTTAAGGAGTTCACTCATCTAAGCATTATCTGTTGATATCATTGTCCTAAGTGTTAACTTAGATTGTTTATACCCTTTCCTTTTTATCTTTATTTGAAGATTCAAGCCAATTTAGTTCAAGTTCCAATTGCTTTGTGTAAGATCATTCATGCTTCAAAGAAAAAGAATTGATTAAGACCGGGAACATTTACGTAAGTCCCCTCATGATTACCAAAAATATCACATCATATTTGTTGAGTAATATCCAACATAAATTTGCTAGTACGCATTGAAAAACTTAGGGGTGCTTCATTTGATCACGCACTTGTTACATTGTCTAGCATTTGAAGTTTTCCTGTTCAAGAGAGGATATGCTAGTTTTTTTTATTTTGCATGTTGGAGTGGTTAGAAAACTCACATGAACAATACCCTTCACTGAGTTGAAAATACTAATGTCTTGTCCCTTCACTGAGTTGAAAATACTAATGTCTTTTTCATTAAGGGGAAACCACACTTGTTACATGCATTTGAAGTTTTCTTGTTCAAGAGAGGATATGATAGTATTTTATTTTGCATGTTGGAGTGGTCAGAAAACTCACATGAACAATACCCTTCACTTTGTTGAAAAGACTTATGTCTTTTTCGTTAAAGGGAAACTCATTAAAGCCAGAGAAATATATCCCACAAAATTACAAACTCAAAGTTCAATGATAGCATCCCACGTGAGAAGGGATTTAGCAAGGAGTGAAGCTTAGATTTTTTAGCTAGCTTATTTTGGGCAAGATTTACTTGCTACAAACTATCTCATTTCCCAAATTAGTACATCATTACTCTTACTGTTGATGAGACGATTGTTATTAAACAACATCAAGATATTCATTCGGGGCATACGAATATAGTTGAAGCCAAAGTGGTAAAAATAAGCAAACATTGGTTTTCGTCTTTGAGTAAATTTGAAGAGATGGGTGACCCTCATAAGTGCTCTAAACTAGTCAATTGTGAGAAACTAAAGAAGATCTTGAATCTTTGGGATCTTTTTGTACAATACATCTTACCATCCAGGACTAAAACGATCCTCTCGCTTCAAAATTTACCAACTCCTAGTCGAAGGGAATTGCTACAATGGGTAGCCTTGTGTTCTCCCCGCGATTGATAACTGAAGCTATGGGTCTCAAGAACGCTGGCACGGGGATTGTAAAGACGAGCACAGACAATTATCAAAGTTTCATTGACAAATTCTTGGAGGATGGCGAGCAACTAAAGAGATTTCAAAATGGGTATTGATAGATTGAACCTTCCCCCTTCTTATGCCCTAGTTAGTTTGCATATGATGTGTTATTTTACTCTTGAAGGTAGATATAAGACTATATATTGATATCACTTCCCCCTGCTAAACCATGTTAGGCATAGGGAAAAGATCAATGTGCTTTTTTTCTTGTTTTCGTCTCTGCAACAAATCATAGGGAAAGGAGCTTCCCCACTAGTTCACCAGGGTTTGATTATGGCCTTTTTAAAACATGCTTTGGTCATGGACCCACATGGCAATCCTCTACATTTTGATCAACAAAATCAACCCCCTTCACCTCCCCTTGCCCACCCTCCTAACTCTATAGTGCATTGACAATACTCCTAGAAAGTTAGAGTTTGTCAACCCTTGTACTAAAAAAGAATCCAAACTTTAAGACCATGCGCCAAGAGACCAAAGCTAAAAAGGCTAGTAACCCTTCTCCCTCCGTTAATGAGCTGCTTATGGTTACCCAAAAAAGCATAAAACCTTTGTAGACCTTCCCGGGTCCTTTAGAAAGAAAACCCAAAAGTATTCTCATAAAAAGGTCTTGCCATTACTATTGTTGAGGACATTGAGGAGGAAAAGCAACAAAAAGGAAAAGAGCCTAAAAAAGAAATTGTGGGGTCTTATTTGAGGGGGTGAAGATCTACTAGGCTGTCAAAGGCTGCCTCAGCCCCATAAAATAAAGGCAAAAAAATCATTTTTGAGGATGAGGAAAACAACTCTCAGGAAAAATATTACTCTATTATAGAGGAAGACAAGAAGAAGAGGTTTATGAGGAAGAAGAAGAACAGGAGGAGGAGGTGGTCAATTTCCAGAAGGAAAACATTGAATCTGAGGATAGGGAAGGGACCCTTAAGAATGAGGGATCCAATAATGAAGACATGGAAATATCTCAAGAGGAAGGGGATGCTATGCAGAATACTTAGGAGAATTAAGAGTACAGAGGGAACAACAAGGAGACTATCTCGAAGCTCACAAAGAGGGTGAATTTGCTGGAAAATAGGATGGCTGAGAAAAACAAGGAAATGGAGGATTCAATTCAATCCCTCATAAAAATTACGGAGAGGATAATGAATAGGGTTGTGATGGGGACATCTACAAGTAGGTTAAAAACTTTAAAAAATGCTAAAGAAGAAAGCCAGCAACAAACGAGCTAAAGGTCTGGGTCAAAAGGCTTTGTAGATGGGCAACTAGAAGGAGGCTTTGGAGGACCTCGAAAAGAACTAGGACCTCATTGTTGTCCCTAAGAATCCTAGTTAATCGTGTCCTCTATCTTTTGTTCTCTGATATGGGTTTGCGTGCCCTATTTGATTACTGTTTATGAGCATTTAACTATGTTTATGGCTTACTCTAAAGACTCTTTAACTATTAGTATGATTAAGTATAGGTATAGGATGTTTTGGTTAAAGTTTGATTTTTGCAAGTATGATTTATATGGTTGTTATCGGGATGGGCTTGCAGATCTAGCAAGGTTAGGGTCTATGTTGTTCAGTATTAGGTGTCCTCACTAGTGTTCAATAGTTCCTGTTCTTTGATGGCTGTTTCTTAGTCTTTGTTGTTTCTGTTGTATTTGGGATCAAGCCCCCTTCCCTGCTAATCTAATAAAAAACAAAACACTTGTTGATATTGCACACTAAGTTAGCATTGTCAAGCGATTGAATTCTTAGTTAAATGCATGCGCTGAGGCCGTGACTAGAAATAATGATCTACTATCATGTTTACGAAAAAGCTCATAATGGGCTGGTCAATTCCAATAACCATATACACCATGATTGTTCAAACAAGCTATCACATGAATATTTAATACCTTCTTAAGTTGAACTGAGAACCTATCTATACAGACATCAAATTGTTTCATATAATTTATTCTCGCTCTTTGCATTTTGTTTGTCGAAAAATTACTTCCAAGGCCCAAATGAAACAGCCAAGATAGGTTACATTAACAGATACCAGTCAGACTTTAAGAGACTGACATGATTCATTTACCATCTTGAATAGCAGGAAACAGAATTTGATGATATTGATGGCAACAGAGACACAATAACAAATCATTATAGAAGAGCATAAAAAGCAGACAAGTTGACCACAGCATGTTAGTTTTTTACTTTTAGCTGGTTATTACTACTTTTTAAAAATTCCAGATGCGATTTTAAAATTCTACGAGTTCCACAATCACTCAAATCGTTAAAAACCTTAAATAATGTATACAACCACCATGTTAACTACATTCAGAATGTGGAAATCCAACAAAAGCAAAGTTGGTCATATACTGCATTGCAAGGAAAATTAAATTTAAAACTTGAAATGGATGTCTCTTGAGGTCCAGGAACACAATAGATTTATAAATCATTAAATTCATGTCAAGATCAATGATATTATAACTGTGAGAACATAATAACTCCACCAGTTAGAAGTAGTGAAATCAAATTATACCTAATGCAAGAAATATGCCAATGGAATCAGTCACATTTCGAATAATAAAATGACATAATAATCTGTAGACAACCTCGTGTAAGATCAAACCAAAGGACATATACATCATCACCAATAAGGTGAATAAAACTTGAGTAAAAACTCTTTTATATTCCAACTTTCAGACCAATTTGAAAAACTGAATTGAAACAAGGAGAACACAATTCCATCTATTTAAAATCATGTTAGGGCCCGTCCTTTGGTCTCTGTAGGCAAAAGCAAAACAGAAATTCCAGCTGAAAAGAGTATGAATTCAAATAAAGAAATGGCTAATGTTTGATGGCAACTTTTCACCAAACCAACAGCAATTAAAGGACATAGTATTCCCCCAATTCGTGCAAATGAACTTGCAGCCCCAAAGCCTGTTGACCTTATGGATGTTGGATAGATCTACAATATCATTCAACAAATAGTATTCATTGTCATCAAAACTATGCCCCACTACAAATGTTAAGTAATATAAAGTAGAAACAACTAAAAATAATTAAAATCACAAAATTTTAAAATTATGAAATCATCAACCATGACAGAAATTAAGCCACACAAAAGAACATGTACACAAATTGCATGCCATGCACAGCAAGGTCAAACTTAAATTTAAATAAAGATATAGATGATATGCAAGGGAAGGTGAGAAAATGCTGTAAAATCCAAGCATCTGTTATGACATTTGCATTGACCCTCTCAAGGTTTTCTTGCTATGTTTTTCCCAAGTTAGCTTACCCCAAACTAGTCCCAATCCCGTTCCAGACTGGGTTTACCCAAAGTCCTCCCCCAGAGCTCTGGATTTGGCCCAGGTGCATCTGAATGTATTCGGGCAGAATCCAGAAGCTCGGAGCAGGACCCTGGGCGAGACTGATGAGAATCTACCATGAACCCAAAAAAATAATTTTTCAATAAAAAAAAAATAAAGACCCTAACCCTAACTAATTTCCTTAGTCTCAATCAAGGATGAAGGGCATGGGGCTCTTACACAGTCATTTACATTGTGCAGCTAGTAGGAGCGGTACTAGCACTGCTTGTCCTTCCAACTAACAAGTCGATGACCTCGAAGTCTTGATGCAGAGCACTATGATTATTTCTAATGATTTTATATATGCAGATGCACTAATATAAACCATTTTTATTTATCTATTATGTTTGACCACTGATATTAAATTTTCAATTGTTTACTAATGAACATTATACATTTTCTTCAAATAATGTATATTTCTATACATTTTAAATATAAACCATTTTGATTTATCTTAGACATTTGACCATTGACATTGAATTATCAATTTTCAATTGTCTAGTATTTAGCACTATACACTTTGCACAAATTATGTATATTTCTATATATTTTAAATATCATAGTTTATGTATATAGCCAAACCTAGCCATGCTGAAATGACGGATCAGGGGGGGAACAGAAAAACCACTGAACCCGAACCTCAAACCTTGAACACAATCCCAAACCAGTAACAGAGTGTTTTTCTCATTGTCTGCAAATGGGATTATATTTCTCAGACCTTGTTCTGCTAAAAAAAGTATTTAGCATTGAGTGAAGTTTTGGGCCAATGTACTTTCTGATTGGTGAATTGCACCTAAAGGCAAAAAGGGGCACCTAGCCTGAATCCAGAGACCCAAGGGCAAGACATTAGGCAAACACAAGGAATATCTGCCTACAATAACAAAAGATACAAAACAAAAAAAAAATCAAAAATGACAGAAAAACTAAACTTAACTCACATTTTTTCTTATTCTCAATTAAGGATGAAAAGCAAAAGGCTGGTACACAATGTCATTTGCATGTTACAGCTAGTGTGAGTGGCACCAGTGTTGCTTGTCCTTCCAAGAACCAGTTGATTACATTAATTCTCTTGATAAAGATCAATGTGATCATTTCTATTAATTTTACATCGATTTATCTTTAATTTTTGACAAGTAGCATTGAATTATTAGTTGCGTTCTGGATTAAGTGCACAAAGATGGGGGACCAAAAAGTTGCCACTCAACTTTTTGGTCCTGGAAAAGTCATATGGCGTGCACCCTATAGGGCACATGCCATATGGTTTGGCTTGTCGAGCCTTAGGCTTGGGCACACAAAGCCTATTTGGTGTGCGCTAAATATGGCACACGCCAAATGTTGTACTAAAAACATGTATTTCCTTTTCCTCTCTCTCTCGTCCACTTTGATCAAGTTTGTCAAACTCAAGTCAAATGCAGTTACAGAGCAAGAATATGTGCGTGAAAACATTTAAGTATAAGAAACATTTCAATATGTGCTTTTTCCTTTCTTATACATTAAGTTATATTTCATGTATATATTGTCAGGATGTTTGAGAGTGGTTTAAGATATGTTGGATTTATAACTTAGAGTCTACATTTTTAAAGATCATATAAAATTTCAGACTTAGTCAAATTTCAGTAATCAGCAAGCTCGTATCAACATTCACTTTCTCTCTTTGTCTCACTCTCTTTATCTCTCGAAAACTCTAGAGTTATATCTATCTCCCTCTCTTCTCTCTCTCACTTCTCTCTCCCCTCTCCAGGTCTCTCTCCCTCTCTCCCTTGCAGTCCCTACTTAACCTTACCTCTCTGCTTTCCTATCTCCCTATCTCTTCATCTCTTGCCCTTATTTTTTTATTTCTCTCCACTCTCTAATAATTCTCTTGATTACTACGTCTCACTCCCACCCTCTATCTCTCTATCCCTAGGTATCTCCCTCCCTCTATCTCTACCTCTCTACCACTCCCTCCCTATCCCATTGACCATCACTCTCTCCCATTTTATTCTACATTTCTCACCTTTATCTCTTATCCCTCTCTGCCTAGGCTCTAGGTCTCTTGCCTCTATATATCTCTCTATCCCCTCTAATTTATTATCACCATGCCCATCTCTCTCTACCTCTTTACCCCTCTTTCTCTCTTTGCAAACTTATATGTCTCACTCTCTCTCACCTCTTTACCTCTCCCCTTCCTAAGTCTCTCTGTCACTCCCTATCTACATCACTCCCTATCTACATCTCTCTCTCTCTCTCTCTCTCTCTCACACACACACACACACACAACACACACACATCTATTAGGAATAGAGTGAGAGAGGGGGATAGGGAAAGAGAGAGTGGGAGAGTGACAGAGGGGAGAAAGAGAGAGGGAAGCGAGAAAGGGAGTATGGATTTAGGGTTTAGAGCTCTCAATGTGTGTGTGTGTGTGTGAGAGAGAGAGAGAGGGAGGGGGCTAAGGATGGAGAGAGTAATATGTAGATAGGGAGTGACAGAGAGACCTAGGAAGGGGAGAGGTAAAGAGGTGAGAGACAGTGAGACATATAAGTTTGCAAAGAGAGAAAGAGGGGTAAAGAGGTAGAGAGAGATGGGCATGGTGAGAAAGAATTAGAGGGGATAGAGAGAGATATAGAGGCGAGAGAGAGAGAGAGAGAGAGAGAGAGAGAGAGAGAGAGAGGGGGGGAGGAGGG
>MU225985.1:95575-108024 GCA_018584345.1 Thuja plicata
TCATTGGAAGACAGTATTACTGGAACCGATTAATGAAAGTATTTATTATTCTATGATATATTCTGTGTGTAATATATTTCCTGTACTATGTCTATGCATTATTAAGTTACCCGTGACGGTAAACACAAGGAAGGTGGATAGAAGCGAATTGCTCTACAAATGAATAATACTACAATGACCTTGGATTTCCCTTTGAAATCCAAGATCAACATGAAGATTGACAATTTCAAGTCATTCAAGAAGTGGATGACCAAGAATTCCAAAGAGTTGAAGGGATCTCCTTGTCTTAGACCTTTTGTTAGCTTGATTACAAGAGAGTAAGAGGGTGTTCAGAAGAAGATTTCAATCCACTTGATCACTTGCTTGCTTAATCCAAAGCTCTCATTGTTATTTTATTAGGTTCTAGTTATTGAATGCCTTAGACATGTCAAGCTCCCTGATCATCCCAAGCTTTTGTTGATGATTTGTGAAATGGAGGTGTTGTTGAACAGCACTGATGTCTGTCTATTAATTTATACTTCAGGTCAACCGTCAAAAGCAGACCAATGTCAGAAATCAGTTCAGGCAACATTGTTTCTAGTTGAATCAAAAAGGCTTTAACTTTTGAGATAGTTTTATATTCCATATTGCACAGCAGAATTGGTCATGTGTTTAAAAAATTGCTTTAGTTAAATAAGAAACATCTAGTTAACATGAGACCCATGCAAGGGACGTTTTTTCTGTAAATCTCACAATTATAGTTTAAAGTACTTTTAACCATTTAAAAGTCAGTGCTATTGAAAGGGGAAGAAAATGCTCACTTCATCTTTTGCCAACACAAACAAGAAAATATGATCTCTGCAATGAATCATTACTGCACATAAAACATGAAGCCAAATCGAGTAAATTGTAAATTATTTTCAACTGACCTCGGGAGCATAAATGTAGACAATTGTAAATGTTCCTGTGATACATAGACGAGCTCCAAATAGAAGAAGAGTTGTGATAGCCTCGTGTTGAGGAAATATTAGAGGAAGAAGAAAGACAGAACAGGAGAAGAACAGTGCAGCCATTGACCATTTGCGACCAATATAGTCTACAACAATTGCCGACAATACAAGCCCGGGAATTTCTGCCATCATGCAAAATCAGTTCTACAAGCCCAGCAACCCTATAGCCTATCAAATTAGTATCTTGAATAAGGACCTCAAATAAAAGTTTTTCTTCACTTTTTTTTACTATTAGAAACCAAATGCAATCAGTCTGTACCATTGTTTTTATTTGACTTGAGAACAAAACTACTATGCATAAATAGGAAACAGAAAATGTCTTCATATTTTAGATAGACATAGGAATTATTACCTCCAAAACTTGAAATAAAAACATCTCTGTAAAGACTGTCGTCAGTGGAAGTGACCAACAATGATGCCTTCGCTTCGCAATTTTCCGCATCGCCACTCAATGCAGAAGTGAGCAAGACAAGTCCATAGTAGGTGAAGGCATTTGCAAAGAATACTAACCAGAGAAGAAGAGTTGATTTGATAAAAGTAGGTGAAAAGAGACCATATAATGATGAAAGAATTCCGATTTCATTTTGTCTGTTCATGGGGTTTTTACTTGACTGCTTTGTTGCATTTATAAGATGAACTTCTTCTACTTTTAACGGATCAATATTATCTATTTCATTGAGCTCAGTATTGAGCTGACTGACAAATCTCCCAGCTGGAAGATGCTTTCTGTTCATAAGGGCAATGTTTTCCAAGATGTGAAGTGCATCTTTGGTTCTTCCCTTCATTGCAAGATATCTTGGAGATTCTGGTACTATACCATAAAAAAACAGCAAAACAAACGTAGGTCCTGAAGACAATCCAAGTAGCCATCTCCAACCCAATCTTGGCATCACAATCTGCATGCAGAATTAAGATAATCTGATTGAAATATTAGGGAGTTAAATGAAGAATAAACACTTCTTTATATGCTAAAAATGGTGCCAAAGAAATTATAACTTTGAGTTGATAGTTCTTATCTTACTTATATCCACGTCAAACAAAAATAGATCCTTCTGTAGAATTGTGGCAGAGTAGAGAAGAAATTTTTGTTCCTTATGCACAGGCCAGTACCATAAATGAAACTATACAATATGAATACAGATTGAATGATATGTAAAATGCAAAATCATCAAGATTCTGCACAGGTTGCAAATAGCAAGATAGAGTCAAAAATTTTACTTGGAGGCAAAGAATTTAACATGAAAAAGGTGAAGATGATAATTAAGCTAATAATAGAACATCGGGATGATACTATAGGATCATGAATGGGGCACAGAAAAGAGGGGAACCATTTGGATGTTAGTTTTGCAAGTTATATCTTGCTTATATAAAGAGATCTCAGACACAAAGCTGGAACAGCTATTGTTATCATGTATAGAGGAGATTATTTTCCAAAGATGGATGACAATCTTCTTAACAGTGAGAGGTACAAAAAAGTAGATAAGAACCGATTAACACAATAATAATGATTGTATTATTAAGGATTTTCTTCGGACAGCCATTTAAAAAGAAGCTCATTCCAAAGATAAAGTTCACTCCAATTTGAAAAAGGTAAAGACGATAATTAAAATAATACCAAAACATTGATGTGATGCTATCAAATGATGAATTGGGCACATGAAATTGAAGAATCATTTGGATGTTACCTTTGCAAGTTATATGTTTCTCATTTAAAATAGTTTTGCAACATTAAGCTGGAACGGAGGTAGTGCAATTGTTATCATGTATATAAAATATTATTTTTCAAAGATACATGACCAACTTCTTAATAGTGAGAGTATAGAAGAGTAGATGGAACCCTTGTTTTTCAATTTTTTTAAAGAATGGGTAAATCTTTTTTAAAATCAAAGTAAGATTACAAAGCAAGAAGATCCACAAGCCTAGCAAAGAACCTACAAATACCTGGACAAAATGTGAAGATATACCCTAAGGTGTCCAGAGAGATTTCTAGAGAGATAAATGCCCTAATTAGATGAAAAAGAAAAGAAAAGAAAAAGCAAAAAGGAAGCAATAGTATCTGTTATGCGTCATAATATATCTAGTTCTACACCTACGGATTCCTCGGTTGGCCCAACTCCAAGCTTTCATTAAACACATTCATCTATTGGTGAGAGTCCTAAGGGTTCTTTTTCTACTTCTAGCCAGATTCCTTCATTGCCACCAAATTTCTCTATTCCATGCAATGTTTCAGTAGCACAACCCTCACTTGAAGGTACCGCTTGGAATAAAGAAAAACACCATGAGGCTAGGATGACAACAACAAACTTTTAGTGCTATAATAATTTACCCTTCAATGTGGCGAACAACCCATATTGGGACATTTGGTGAATGCATTGACAATTGCAAGTAAAGGATTCAAGACTCCAACAACTAGAGAATTGAGTAGGCCATTGCTAGACGAAGCCATAAAAAATACACGGCTTGTGGTTGTGTTGGCTAAATATTTTGCAAGTCACTGAAACTACAACTTGCAAAATGTGTGTTTTAGGCAGCAGTGTGTGAGATTGCTCTCTCCTCTCAGCAATAGGGGAGGCTCCCTTCTTACTGCAGGTGGCTCCAAGTAGAACTGAACTGTAACACATACAGTTCGGCTTGCAACAGTAATATCGGTGGCTCGGTATTTGACTTAAGAACAATTGATCGAGACAGCGATGAATTTATCTAAAGATGGAATGATACAAGAGCTCAAATTCTCTTGTCCTCACCCAAAATAAGTACTCTATTTATCTAATTTCTAATACTGAATCCCAAAGTCTTCAGTCCTTGAAGTATTACAGCCACTATTCTCTATAGTAACCCCGATCTCCTAAAGCACAAAGTCTTCAGAAAAATTGGATTAAAGATGGTCCAATGATATAAAAAAGAAAATTATTTAAGCTGAACAAGGATCAATGAATGCAACATAAGAATACATCCATTAATGTTCAAGACAACAACACAAAGTCTGTTAATCTCTATTCCTTTATTCAAATGCTTAACTCTTTTACAATGAAACACAAAGTCTTCAGAACTCAAGAGTTTTGCCTATAGTTTACTTGCACACAACCAAAAGATAAATATTTACAATGAGCCCCCCCTTCTTATATAGGAAAAGAGGAGAGAGGAAAGTGGAGAAGAAAGGGGAAACCCTTAACCACTTTGACTTATTCTATCCTTATCTCTAACTAACTAACCTTGACTTATTCAATGCTTATCAACAACTAACTTTGACTTATTCAATGCTGCAGAACCTAATGTCCTTGCAACATGATTACATGAGACTATGTTACATATTTTCGTGTAATCTGTCAAAGATTCTACACTTTTACAAAACTAAGTGTCCTAACAACACTTTTCAAAGAAGATTAATGCATGTCTCGAATTGGCAAAGAGACTTATGCACAATAGTTGGATCTAGTGAAACTTTTTGTCGAGCAACATTTACAGTCTTGTGTGCACAACTTGCTGCTTTTGTAATTTCACCATTGTATCGACCCAGATCTTTCTGAAGTTGATTCAATGTCATCATGTAGCTCGCCAATTTGTCCATAGAGCTGCAACTAAAAGTATCAGCTTCTAGTTCCTGATGAACTATCTATACAAATCCTACTAGGACTTGCTCCTCTGGAATCAGCTCCCCACTCTCCGAAAACAACTTACACGACAGTTCTTCAAAGACCTTGATAACAACTTGTTTGGACTTGACACATTCCTGCAAGGCTTCACGCACTTCTATGATCAACTCTTTCAAAACTTTCTCTTTGTTAATCGTTTGATCTAAAAATTCGAAGTACATGTCCTTTGAAGGAACTATTTCATAGGCACATAAGACATCTAAATCAGCTTCTGTCATTTTCCTCCAAACATCCAAATCTTCATTTTGGGTTTTTAATTGCTGATCAAAAATGTCAACCAACTCATGTAGCCTATTTGTAATTTTTTGATAGTTCTTGAGTATACGGTGTACATCCCTAATAACCGTGATTCCCTGATGCTCTAATTGACTGCCCCAGTCATTTACCATTTTGCCTTTATTTTCTAGCTCAACACGTTGTGTGTCCTCTGTACATCTGGATATGTAAGAGAAATGTCTGTTTGGTTCTTAGGATTAGACACACTAGGTTTTGGTACATTAGAGGATACTGACTGAGGGGTAAAACTTACTTGGCTCTTTTTAGGAAGAAAAAGAAGAGAATTTCCTCTTTTGGCAATAGTAACAGGCAACTGGGTACCTTGATGTGATTTATCTTCTTCTTCCTTTTGTCGCGCCATCTTTGTTTGAGATCGTGTCATAACCGCATAGGCTTGAGCAAAATCTTCCTCAGGATCGGTACCATCATAATGTACATACCCAATATTAGAGTCGCCAGCTCCTTCCTCATCTTCATCATAATGAGCAGCATCCTCCTCCGTTTGATAATCGTCTGGTGTTACACCAGGTTGATCATTTTCATAATACCCTGTGGCTGTCCTGCCTGGCGGGGCCTCTAGAGAAAGCCTCTCCGGAGGAGGGGGAAGCTTCGCTTGATTCTTTGCTGCATAATTATGAGCAGCATTAGGAAATGTTCTTCGTGGAATGTCCGTATATGGGGCAGCAAATGATCCCTGCGAGATCTGCTTTTTAAGTGCAAGCACTTCATTTGCTAGTTTTTGAACCATTGGATCCGTACTACTTGAAGTAGACGCATCATTATAGGAATTTCCATTGGAAAAACTCCCTCGTCTTATCTTTTCAGATCTTTCCAACCATGATAAGATCATCTTCGATCTCTATTGCCAAAGTTTGAGCATTGGCTAGGCTTATGGGAATTGACCGTCTCAAAAGGAAATTGACTTCAGGCAACTGTGTATTGATGAAGAAACACTTTAGATTTTTAGGAGTAGGCCGTGAAGCAGTAGGAATCCTATTTGCCAATTTGTTGAATTTAGCAATGAACTCGCGCATTCCATCCTGCGCTTCTTTCTTCATTTGAGTTAATTGAGTGAGCAAAGCATGCTCATCTTCCGCAGGCTTGAAACGTTCTTCAAACTTGGTATGTAGCGAATCCCAACTTGTAATAGAACCGGTAGCAAGATTGAAGAACCGATCAAAAGCAATGCCCTGCAAAGTCTCCACAAAGAGCCTCACTGACACATCTTCATGCTCCACTCCGAGTACACCACATGCAATGTAGAAAGCTTTAATATGCTCGTCAGGATGTTGCTTTCCATCTCCATAGAACTTGGGAAGTTCTTATGAGATCCTGGGGGAAGAGTGTGTACAGGTGGAGTAAGGTCGAGAGGACCAAAAGTTGTTCCCCATGGACCCGCAACCATTGTAGCAAAAAGTGTAGATTGAACTAATGGTTTGAAAAAGAGAGAAGTCTCTTCACTAGGAACGAGACTTTTTTTCTTTGATGGTGGGTAACTGGTAGTCCGGGTGAGTGGTGATGTAGGAGCTAGAAGAGCAAGCCTAGCCTACTGAGCCCAACTTGGTGCGAATTTTGATGATTCACCCTTCCTCCGTCGTTGGTATTGCTTGATTCCTTCCAGTTTGAACCACTTGGACCAACTCAGAAGTAATCGCTTTTGGAAATATTTTTGGATGGAACTTCGCTTATTTCTCTCCTATAGAATAAGCGATTAATCTTTTTCTCTTATTTCAAAAAAAGATTGCAAAATGAAGGTAGATAATAGAATAAAACAGCAAAAATGTCTAAAGAAGCAAAGTGTCCGTTAAAGGCACAAAGTCCTCCGTTGCTTCTCCAGGACGAGAAACTCAAGTAGAAGCTCAAAGTCTTCTCAAGTGAACTTCTTGTCAACCTTGTAATAAAAATAGTATTCAGATCCCCAGCAGAGTCGCCAAAAATTGTTGGCTAAATATTTTGCAAGTCACGAAGACTACAACTTGCAAAATGTGTGTTTTAGGCAACAGTGTGTGAGATTGCTCTCTCCTCTCAGCAATAGAGGAGGCTCCCTTCTTACCGCAGGTGGCTTCAAGTAGAACTGAACTGTAACACATACAGTTCAGCTTGCAACAGTAATATCGGTGGCTCAATAATTGACTTAAGAACAATTGATCGAGACACCGATGAATTTATCTAAAGATGGAATGATACAAGAGCTCAAAGTCTCTTGTCCTCACCCCAAATAAGTACTCTATTTATCTAATTTCCAATACTGAAGCCCAAAGTCTTCAGTCCTTGGAGTATTACAGCCACTATTCTCTATAGTAACCCCGATCTCTTGAAGCACAAAGTCTTCAGAAAACTTGGATTAAAGATGCTCCCATGATATAAACAAGAAAATTATTTAATCTGAACAAGGATCAATGAAAGCAACATAAGAATACATCCATTAATGTTCAAGACAACAACACAAAGTCTGTTAATCTCTATTCCTCTATTCAAATGCTTAACTCTTTTACAATGAAACACAAAGTCTTCAGAACTCAAGAGTTTTGCCTATAGTTTACTTGCACACAACCAAAAGATGAATATTTACAATGAGCCCCCCCTCCTTATATAGGAAAAGAGGAGAGAGAAAAGTGGAGAAGAAAGGGGAAACCCTTAACCACTTTGACTTATTCTATCCTTATCTCTAACTAACTAACCTTGACTTATTCAATGCTTATCAACAACTAACTAACTTTGACTTGTTCAATACTGCAGGACCTAATGTCCTTGCAGCATGATTACATGAGACTATGTTACATATTTTCGTGTAATCTGTCAAAGATTCTACACTTTTACAAAACTAAGTGTCCTAACAACACTTTTCAAAGAAGATTAATGCATGTCTCGAACTGGCAAAGAGACTTATGCACAATAGTTGGATCTGGTGAAACTGTTTGTCGAGCAACATTTACAATCTTGCGTGCACAACTTGCTGCTTTTGTAATTTCACCATTGTATCGACCTAGATCTTTTTGAAGTTGATTCAATGTCATCCTGTAGCTTGCCAATTTGTCCATAGAGCTGCAACTGAAAGTATCAGCTTCTAGTTCCCGATGAACTATCTGTACAAATCTTGCTAGGACTTGCTCCTCTGGAATCAGCTCCCCACTCTCTGAAAACAACTTACACGACAGTTCTTCGAAGACCTTGATAACAACTTCTTTGGGCTTGACACATTCCTACAAGGCTTCATGCACTTTTGTGACCAACTCTTTCAAAACTTTTTCTTTGTTAATCATTTGATCTAAAAATTCGAAGTACATGTCCTTTGAAGGAACTATTTCATAGGCACATAAGACATCTAAATCAGCTTCTATCATTTTCCTCCGAACATCCAAATCTTCATTTTGGGTTTTTAATTGTTGATAAAAAATGTTAACCAACTCATGTAGCCTATTTGCAGTTTTTTGATAGTTCCTGAGTATACGGTGTACATCCCTAATAACCGTGATTCCCTGATGCTCTAACTGACTGCCCCAGTCATTTACCATTTTGCCTTTCTTTTCTAGCTCAATACATTGTTGCGTGTCCTCTGTACATAACTTCAGCTACTGAGAAGAAGAAAGTTTCTCAAGAGCATGACGAAGACGATTGTTTTCTTCTTTTAGCAACTGTTTCTTTTGCCATAGCTCACCAGTCCTCTTAGTATACTGATCTAATGCATCATGAGCATTCATCTGACAACTCACATAGGATTGCCTTCCTAACTCTACCCTTGTGACCTTATAATCTATGCTCTCAGGTTCATCTACTGTTTTGCTCATGAGTGGCTCGGCTACTTCAGCGTACTTAACCTTTTGATCATCAATAATGATCTTCAAAAGCACATTAGCTTTTTTTCTTTTTGTGACTCGGGCTTTACTTTTAGGAGCAATCTCAAAATCTTCTAGTGGTACCTCCAACTTCTTTCTTTTCTGTGTAATAGTGCCTAGCCAAGGAGGTAAGACAAAAGAGGACATCAAAGCATCAACGGTAACAATGGTAGTCATTGGTTCCTTCTGTGAAGAAATATCTATTGTGGATGCCTTCAAAACACCATCCTCTTTTTCCATCTGAAACACCAAATCATTGTTAGACATGAGTCTATCTAACTGAGGCAACTCTTCAGGAAGCTCATCAAAAACATGTGACAAGTCTTCTTTCTGTGCTGGGGCAGCAGAGGATATAGGAGTGGCTCGCACAATGGCATTTGAATGTAATGAGGGCAACTGGATCGTGAAAGAATCCATATCTGTATCCAATGGGGACATTGGAGGTTCATCAGTTTTTGGAGCTGACTCATGCATTCCTTGAATTTCTTCAGCTGCTTGAACTTGTGTTGCCTCAAGAGTAGTAGAAACCTGTAATTCCTCCTCACTATCCGAGAGATTGATCATCTCTAGACCCTTTGCTCTAGATGATGCTTCTGGTGTAGGAGCCTTTACCATGAGCTTTCCTCCTTTGATGGCGAGTTTTGGAATAGCTTTGACTTCTGATGCAAAAGACTCCCCTTTTCCTTTTCCTCGGATTTCAGACGTCATACCCACAGGACCAGCAGGATCGAAATCCCGCCCAAGTTTGATCTTAATGCTCTTTATGCCTCTCTTTTTCAACCAAATATTTGTATTTGTCAAGATATTCTGGAATCTATCCCAAATGGACACATTCTTCTTCACTGACTAGCATGGTTGTAGAATGGGCAAGTTCTTGACACGATGGCTTCTGTACTCAGAATCCAAGATCTCATTATCATCTATGACTCCATCCGGAATTTCAGCAAAATGAAAGTCTATGATTTGTTTGACAGTGAGCCTACAATAATCCATTTTAGTGATCTTTGTTTCAGTACGAAGATCAATCCATACATCCTCCAGGCGATGTACATGACTAAACTGCTTCCGGATTTTATCATTCAAACCCCTCCAGTCAAAAGAACTTCTGGCTATGAACTTCTTCAAATTAATTTCTTGAAGTTCAAACTCCATATTCTTGGCCTTTGGAACTGTATTGAGCGAATACCCACCAATTCTCAAGGGGTTGCGTGAAGAGATGCCAACACCAGGCCTGTGCAGAGAGTTCTAATAAACTTGGACAGCCATAAGCTGTCTGGCCAACTCCATGAGAATGATCTTATCTGTTGGATATCTTGGCAAAGTGTATGGTTCTCCCTTAAAATATCCCACTCTTAGGTAAGTGAAATTTGCGAATTGGAGAAAGAGACAACCATATTCACTGACTTTACTCCATGCTTCATAGGAGACTCTTTTGTTTGGAAGTTCTTTATCAGAAAGGCATCGATAATGACCAAAAAACGCGTCCTATACCCTTCTAAAATGGTTGTGACTAGCTCTTAAGGGCAACTGATCATAAAAAGTCCAGACGGGTACTTGCATCCTATCTCCTTTAGTAGATAGCCTTGAAAAAGAACCCAAGGCAGCAGCAATGTAGACAAGGTAAGAATTCATATAGAAAGTACTCGTGTTAAGTACTTGCACCAGTTGTTCACAAATAGAATTACTTATGAATTCTCCCCAAAACAGTCTCTGCCTTGATTTCAAAATCAAAGAGAGATACTTAAACATCCACGGCTCAAAAAGATTGGACTCTTTGAGACCTTTCAATCTGCTCAATAACGTTATGAGGTCATGAACCTCCTTAAAATCGGATCTGTGTACCCCCTTTGGCCATCTTACCAAATTAGGCCTTTTAGCAATCAACCAATGTTCGTTGATATACTTTACACAAGCAGTCTTCCCGTTCTCCCAACTTTTGAGAGCTCTATCAATTGTCATGTCGAGTATGGCCGGAGTTGGAGGCACCTTGAAACCCCGATCGATGGTGTCTGGATCTAGACTGATAATCACATTTCCATCTTCATCTTTGATGGTCAGGGAGGTTGGATCAAAATGCCTAGCACAAGCCATTACAAATTCCAGTTCAAGAACAGCCATTGGAAAAGTGGAGACATAGTGGATGTAGCTTTCTCGGATGCTAATCATTTCATCTTTTGTGGACGTATCCACTCTTTTCAGGAACTCCTCCATATTCAGATGACCGATCTTTGTGTCCCAGATCTCGTCCACATAAGACATGATTTCAGAGGGCATGATAGAGTTTTGATACTTGTCATATTGGTATTTCATCTTCTTTTTCCCTTTATCTTTAGGAGATGCAATCCCCTGTGAAATTCCCAAATTTCTACAAGCTATTCTGAGGAAAAACTATTGTAAATTTTCTAGCAGTAAATTGTGCATTGTGATTATACTGGAACAATACAGAGATTTTTATAACTGATTCGATACATATAGTTAATGCAAATTCCAGACTTAATAATCAAGTCTACAGTAAGGATGTAATACCAGTAGAATACAATATTATTATTTTTCAATGTGTGCACCTGTATACAAATATGTAGCACTATCCAGCCACTGCGTCTTGTCTGATCTTCTTTTATCGAGCTGTTGCTGTAAGTTCAGTTCCACCTTCACGTTGCGGAATAAGACAAGTTTGTCGTTTTGTTGATGAACTTGCAGAAACAGACAACGTTTGTGAGTCACCGGCTGGTTCCGGCACATACACATTCAACCCGGATTGTCTTCACATAACCTTGACGTGGGAAACTGACATGAGGCCCGACGCCATCTTCCAGCTGCTAGTCTTCCTTGTGAATAATATTTCCATCTTGGACGATGCACAGGTGTTTGCGCCCACGTTACACTTCACGGCTTTGGTCCCTCGTTCTGACGGAAAACTGATTGTCTTTGTCTTATCTGTTTCCCTCTGTCGCCTTCCTCCACTATTGTCTCCACTAGGCCAGACCAACGTCTGACGAAAGGATTATAACCTGCCTACACTCATAAACGAATTTCAAAAGATGTTTCTTCGTGTCCACTGCGTAACCATTCATTAAAATATTCAAGTCTGCCTGGTCCCTCCACGAGACCACCAATTATTGTTGTCAAAACGGTTGAAGGATTCTGTTTATAACTTCTTCGAAGATTTAAGTTAACAATATTTAAATATTAGTTTATAACTAATACTTAAATATGCAACCTTAATCATTAATCATTTAATATTAATATATATTGTAAATTACTAACATTAAACAATTAATGTTATTAATCACAAATCGGGGACATTACAAATCCTCCCGTCCCAAAATTGCTTGCTCTCAAGCAATCTAAATTCAACCTGTTTGATTATTGTCATCTGAAACATAATTCCTGGATCTCAAACCAGTCTTCCAAATCCTCTAGTCCGACTCTGCTGCATCATTCGGACATATCTAACATTTACTTCAGTGTGGAAGCCTCTGCCAATTCTTCCAACCCCAGAAACCCAAATCCAACTACCAACTTCAGTATTAGATAGCAAACAGGAAAGAGCAATATTATTCATCAAGGATCCATCATTAAACTTCTCATCTGTTGTCCATACCCTGATATGACTCGTGCAATCAACGGTACTCAACAAGTATAACAGTGGTGAAATGGATTTCATAACATTCTTATGAAACATCATAACCTTC
>MU225985.1:131566-142172 GCA_018584345.1 Thuja plicata
GGAGTGTGCACAATTTTGTCCATGTTGGGTCTACATTAGCCTTGATGTACCAACGAAACCATTGAAGAGCTTCATGTTCCAAATGAAAAGATGCAAGCGGGACTTTGTTGTTATCCAAAGTATTATGGAAGCTGAAATACTGCTCTGCCCTATAAATCCATCCAGTCGGATCAGTACCATCGAAGCGAGGAAAATCAAGCTTCGGTCCACGAAAATTTCCAAAAGAGAACCCAGCGTCTCCAGAATGGTTTCGGTTCATGGCTGAATGCTGAAGGGTGAGACCGAGAAATTTGTCATCCAGATCTTGAAGTTTGGTTTTGAGGGATGCAAGTTCCTCCTCCATAATTTTTGCTCCAGTACGTGTAACAACCATAAAGCAGATTTTTTTTTTTATTTTTTTTTTGGAAATTGGTAGAAAACGAGAAACATAAACTTTTTCAGTTAGTGCAAACTTGGATTTGGGCAAAACTCATATGGGAAATGGGTGTTTGACGAGTGGTTGAACACTTTCTGATGAGAAGGGAAAAATAAAAATGAGGGTTTCAAGGTTGGGGAGGCGGAATGAGATGAGCGGTCCAAGAGGGACAAGGGAGCAGAATTAGGAATTGAACCTTGTGGCCCGGTTTGGTGGCAATTGGATGAGAAGCGAAAAAGATAGGGCAAACCCTTAAATTAGATAAATGAAGGATTTAGGGCTTCGATATGGAGAATTTGGGGTAGGGTCGTCAAGGAAGTATGCGGAATGGTATTTCAGGGGTTCTGAGGAACTGTGAGAGGAAACGGGAAGAAAGCAAGGAAGCTATGGCTAAAAAACGGAAAAAATCACTAAAATACGGAATAACTGAAAAGAAGTATTGCAACAAGAAGAAATATTGGAATTGAAAGGAACCTGAAGGCCACGACGGAAAAAAATTTTGACGTAACTTCCACCCAGCGAGCCCAAGAATGTGCTCTGATACCAGATGAGAGGAACCTCCTACAGCAATATGGTGAAAATGCACGAAATAACAGAATATAGAGCAATAGCAGAACTCAGAGTGAATCTATTGATCGCGGGCCACTTCTAGGGGGTAACCTCCTTTGAGCAAGCTCAATACAATAAATTCGTCGGTACCCATCAAAGGCCTTAACATACTCTTATATACTAAGTACAATCTAGAAAAGTAATACTACCTATGCATGTGGGATAATAAAATATACTCACGGGACGACTTACAAAGCATATGCGTCCAACAACACTACACTAACAAAATAAACAGAAGGAACACACAGGTTCCTAACAGAGACATGTATTTTCTTCCCATGAATAGTTCGCACCTCCTCATAAATAAATTTTCATATACAAATGGTGTCACTTCATGATTATGAACTTTATTAAGTCTTTGACTAATACTTATCGGTAATAGCATATATTAATGTTAACTTAACCAATATTCTTCCATAATATAGCTGTACTTGACCGATGATAAGTAAAGTATCATTGTATCTCTCTGTGCTTAGCATGATTGGCTGTTAATCTGATCACATAATCAATTACTTCGATAACATCTTATTATCTTCTTATCGATAATCAAGATGATGAGACCATTCTTCATATAAATTGATTTTAACTAGTCGAGAGTTATCTGATTGCATAATTGACACCCTCCATTACTCAAGATTGGTATCATATCTTCCTAATACTCCATAAGCTGACTTAGTCGATAGTACATTGTCCTTGATAAGAGAATCTCTATTCATCATCTGTATTGTTCATAAACATTGTTCATCATTATTAATTGATGCTTCCATTGCTTCCCTTCACTGAACAATCCTTAATTGATCACCGATCTATCTCATACAATGCTTGATGTCTCAGAGATAATCGTTACATCTTCAGGTGCTATTAATTCTTGATTATCAGTCTCTATTGATCAATACTAAGTTATGGTAACGTTGACAATCTAAGTTGCCAGTTAGGGTTCGGGTTCAAAGAAACGGTTCGCCGTCACAGCAAAATTTTGAAATGGTGTTTGGATTTGTTTGGGTTCATTAGTACAAAAACATGTAAAAAAATTATATATATATATATATATATATATATATATATATGCAGCTTGAATTAAGATTAGAATGTCACAGTATCATATAAACAACAAAAACACCATAAACTTGTAATCATAGCATCATATCAACATCAAAATATTCAAATAACAATATTGAGTTCAAGTATCAATGTTTCAACTTTCAACAATTGGAACTTTATACTAAGCTTCAATCATCTAATGGATTATCTAAATCTTCTTCTTCTTCTTCATCAATGGTATTAGTTGATTCACAAACAGTGCCAATGCCAATGGTATTAGCTGCACCAATAATATTCTTGTTTTCCAAGTCCTCAAATGCTTATTACTTTTTCACTGTATAGAGAGCTTGTTTGCATCCTCCTTGAAAAATGTTAGAAAAGTAGCTTGCAACTCCCAATGTTAAAAAAGTAGCTTGCAACTCCCTTCACCTATTGAGGATATTGTTTAATGTTTAAAATATAATTTATCACTAAAGAGAGCTTGCAATTAATTGTTTAATGGATATAAAAATTTAGCAGTGAAATTTTTATATCCAATTGCTTGAAATTTAACAATTAACTATCACAAAGATTTCCCTTGAAATTAACTAGTTAAAAATTTCTCAATGCATTTAATTTGACATTACAAGAGAATAATGAAATCTGTACTTAACCACTTATGAATAGATATCTACGACAGTTGTTTTCAGGAAGAAATTTCATAAACCGAGTACTTTTTTGTGAATCGCCTATAAGAAACTATTCAAAGGGAGACTGATTCATTACAGAAAAAATTGACATAGACAATTTTCTAGGGGGATCAAATTCATTACACAAAAAAATGATGTAGATAAATATTCTTAAGGGGATAAAAAGAGAGACAACCAACTCTTAAAAATGTAAATTTGATTTTCTATTTAGATCTTCCAATGTTTCCAAAAAAAAACAAGAAAACAGTAAACAGTATCCTACCCATGCTAAGGAAGCTTCTGCTATTGTCCCAATAGTCCAAAAAGCTTGAAATATGACCATCCAGAATCCTCTGTTGCAAGCTGGGATAAACTCTAAAAACCATGAAGAAAGCACAGGACCACCTCCTAACCCAATGCCAACAAAGCAACGAGTGCAAACCAAAGCAAGATAATTTGGTGAAACTGCACTCAAGAACCCAGCAATAAAAGTAATCACTGAAGTGACAAAAAATCCATACCTGCAACATAATAAGCATACTATAAGATAACACAATGAGATTATAAAATTGCAATTAATAGCAAATAGATTTACACAATCCAACAAAGTAGCATTAATTTTCATTAGAAATTTTGACAGCAATGCATCATTTCTATTGACACCATAATTTGAAAACTACTTCCCCTTTATTACCAGATTTTCCATACACCCCTCCATATGCAAACCGGAACTGTATAGTACTAATACTGTGTCTAGTTATCCCAAGAATCGTCTCAGGTTCTTTAGAAATGTTGGGTCCTTCACAAAAGCATTCCAGTCCAATGTCTTGAGGAATCTGACATTTACGGACCATTAACAGTATGAACCCATGGCAAAGCGCGTGCTAATTTTTTTAAGAAATCAAAAAGAAAAAGAACTAACTCAGCCTAAATCATAAAACATAATTTATAAATCTATGATATTTTGAATCATGTGATTTTTTTTTTTCATTTTCAATTAAATGCTATTTACATGCATTAGCTTGAGATTAATAAGTATGGTTAATTTTTATTTTATTTTTTATATCTTCCAGATGGATGATTCTGCTCCAAACCACACCCATGGTTCCAAAAAAACTGCTGCTTCCTAATCATGTACCAATACTTGTTTTCTAATTTGTAAATTTCCCCTTTGGTACTTTTTGAATTTTGAGGAAAACCTCTTATATGCAATCTACCATTATAAACAAATGAATCATGTCAAATTTGCTAGGTTACTGGATGTGCACCCCCTACCCCTTCATCCTGGTGCGGATGTGTTTGGGTATGGATGCACAAGGGGATGTGCCCGGATGCCCTGTGGATGCGCATCCACAGGCTGTGGACGTACATCCACAGGGTATCCGGGATCAACTTTTGAAGGAGATCAGCCTCCTTTGCCTGGCTTTGCAATGTATTAAAGTACCAAGTTCAGGAATGTGGTAATAATCATAAATATATTCTAGAGGACATCAATACTCAATAAGTGAGCCATATATGTGGACGCACATCCACAGGGTATCCGGGATCAACTTTTCAAGGAGATCAGCCTCCTTTGCCTGGCTTTGCAATGTACTAAAGTACCAAGTTCAGGAATGTGGTAATAATCATAAATATATTCTAGAATCAATACTCAATAAGTGAGCCATATAGCAAAACATTATGTTATGCATCATGACAATCAATCATTTTAGATGTATACATGGATTTTTTTTGTTGTTAGGCAACATTGTTAGACTATGTCAACTAATCATAGTTTTCACAGTCGATTTGAAGATAGTAATCTTCATTTAAGCCCACAGGTTTCCCTCCTATGTACCTAACCACTTTACTTTCTCTGTCTAATTTGTATACCTAAGGTCAGACCGTTAAGCGTTCTATATAAAAACGTTTTTTTGTATGTGTATAATTGTAAGAACCCAACAGGTTCTAACTTTGACACTGTAATATCTCTTACGTTTCTCCTCTTAAATTTTTAGTTTTGTGTCAATTGCATTTCGTCAAATAGTTGGTGTGCAAAGTCTCAAATGAATTTTGTGAGTTCTCGTGCGACAAACACAATACAAATTACAAGTACTTTGATTATGTCAAACATTTGTATGGCAATAGTAATCTGATATATTTACTTGCAACATGAAGACATGAACTCAAACACTTGGCACTCGAACGTAACTTCACCAAATGATAAATATTTATACTTCAGCATTTTAACAAACACTTGTCATGCAACATGGATATGAACAATTCATCAAATACTTGCCATGCAATTTATCTTTTCTTATTAATGGCCAATTACAGTGCTGATATAAACATGAATTTCCAAACATAAATGCAACCAATAAAATCTGAAACAAATATATGATTGAAATCTGAAATATATTGCAGCTTAGGAAAACCTAGCACCACATATGGCCTGCGAAGAGATGAATTTCTTCAAATTAAATCTGCAAACCCTTTGAATGTTGAAGATTGATCAACTATTAAACCAAAATAGCTTGAAACCCTAGACGTTGTGAGCTAGGAAACTCACGCCAAGCTGCTAGGTCTCACGTGAGCAATGGGAAGAGTACGGCAGCCTCCCATTCACTATTTCCAACAAAAAAATTACAATTAATCGCAGCCAGTGATCAGCTATGGATATTACCTGTGAATTCTCTCAATTTCAAACACCATTTTTGCATAAGTAGAACTCTTGTATGAAGCTCTCACAAGCAATAATATCAGTTGGTCTTTCACAGCTTCAGAATTGCAAACACATTGAAGAATTGTTGCCCTCCAATGCAAATGAATTGCAGAAACCCTTGTTTCTCCCAATTCCCAAGAACAAACTTCAAGCCAAGTCCAAAACAATAATAACATAATGAAATACATTTCTTGAAGAGACTTTATATACTTTTTCCCACTTGGTTCGATTTCCTTCATGTGCACTTTAAATCATTTAAAATGATATAAATGTTTTTTTCTTTCCAACTTCATTGGATGCTTTAATAAATGGCCGCTCAGAAGTAATGTTTTTAATGATCATTTAAAACATACTTTATATCTTCTTTTTGACTTTATAAAGTGCATCAATAAATGGGCCTCAGATATTAAAATCATTAATTGCACTTTAAGTCACTTAAGTGAAGGGTCGTGGCCCTATTGAATGTTGGTTTGTGGTGATTGATCAGGCAAGTATTGTACACTTTTTTGCAATCCATGGGATTTGGGTTAACTCATCAAGCATTTCTCTAGGTTAACTCATCAAGCAATTTTTAAGGTTAGGGTTTTTCTATTAGAAAAACGGTGTTAGGGTTATGGCTTTCTAGAGTGAAGAAGTATTGTAGCATTGGCAACGGTATTGAGCTACAAGGGATCACTGGTTGTAATCAGTTGAAATTCCTAGATAATAACATTGGACTCTTTGTTCGGTGGACGTAGCCCAAGATTGGGTGAACCACGTTAAATTCTTTGTGCCTTGTTTCTGTGTGTTTTTTATTCCTCTATTTTGTTAATCGTATCTGCATTTAACTGTTAAGATATATGTCTTCTAATCCTAACATTGCATATAAAGTGCACATAAAACTTTATATTATGCCTTTAAATATTAATTATTAATAAAGTATTACTTTATTAATAATTAAAATAGCATAACTCCATAAATACTCATTATTTATTGATTACGTTTGAACCAAGGAGTCAGCCACTACATCCACTAAGCGTCCAATTGCCTTACTAAAAATAGTAAGGGTCCCTCTCAAACATCCACAGGCTTACTATTAAGACATATGTCCCTCTATTTTGTTAATCGTATCTGCATATAACTGTTAAGATATATGTCTTCTAATCCTAACATTGCATATAAACTTTAAAGTGCACATAAAACTTTATATTATGCCTTTAAATATTAATTATTAATAAAGTATTACTTTATTAACAATTAGAATAGCATAACTCCATAAATACTCATTATTTCTTGATTACGTTTGAACCAAGGAGTCAGCCACTACACCCACTAAGCATCCAATTGCCTTACTAAAAATAGTAAGGGTCCCTCTCAAACATCCACAGGCTTACTATAAATAGTAAGTATATGAAACTAAGCCCAAACGAAGTCAAATCGGAGCCAAACGAAGACCAAACTGGAACATACTGAATTCTAGAGAAGACAAGAACCTCCATTAACCAAGCCTCTACCTCAGAAGACCCTCTATCCACAATAATTAGCCTATTAGGGTCACAATAATAGGCTAATTCATTGAACTATGATGCTCATGAAAATGGGGACATTACAATAATATATTTGGATGTTATACTAATCGTAAAGCCAATGGCTTATGTCAGTTGCCCAATCATGCACTTGTTTAGTAAACGGATTGCAGGTGTCCATAAGACTAAACCTTGGAAGAGCCAAGCTCTTGGTAGATGGTAGTCTATGTATATACAAGCAATAAATTATAGAAATGTCTTTGCATGATGCAAAGTTGAGACAAGAAAGAAAGATGAGATCATGAGCAAGTGAGAAATTTCATGTACATGTAATTTCGTATTATGTATCATCTGCACTTTTCTAAAGATTTTGATAAAGCCAAGTCCCACGTATAAAGGTTTTAGTGTCAGTAAGGCATTGTGATATGTGCCACTGTCATCTCCTCTTTTCCTATATTTTTTATTAATTTTGTAGATTTCTTTAATTATTTGTATATATATAAATTTATAATATATATACCCAAATGCATCCAAACCCCCCCCCCAAAAAAAAAATCATGTATCCACATACCGGGTTCTCGTCCCCGCATCCAACCTGGATCCGAACCGGTAACATAGGAAATTTGAATAAGTTGACAAAAACTACTACAATTTGAACTCGATCGAAACATTCCAATATTAAATAAATGATATTTAATGCATGTCATATGAAGGGTATCTGATACTGCAAAAATTATTAAGTCTTGAAAAAAAGCATTAAAATAATAAAATATTTATAGTAAACAAGATAAACAACAGCTGATTTGTTATTAAAAGAAGCAGAGGGGAGCATCTATATTCAGAACAATTCTTTCAATAAGATTTAAGAATTGGCAGTGGTATTTTTTGAACACTTTGGTGCCTGATTTTGGAATGAGTCTGTGATTAAAAAGGGCTTCTATCTTTGTTATTTATTATAGAAGGTTACTGCAGCACCTTATTCTCAATGGAAGAATGCGAAAAATCAGCAGAACACCAATTTCAAATTAAAATCAGACTAGTCAGAAAAGTAGAAGGCCCAAGCAGCAACTTCAAAAGGAGATTCCCTTTCTCCAAACAGTAGAACTGATCACTCGATAGCCTACATTCATACCAAAAGCAGCAGATATTATCCTAATCAGAAGTAATATCTGTGTCATAACAGTTAATCACTAAATTGTCGTGAGAGGTTTCCTCTTCCTGTGTAATATCCCCATCCAACTTCTGAAATGCAAACAATAACAAAATCATTGTAATATCCCCATCCGACTGTAATATTACCATTGGAGACTAAACAGTCAATGATGATTTGTATGTTGTGGAGTTAGGTGATACAAATGCTATACTTTTCATCCAATGGATGATGTCCATTCGTAAGTACTCACAAAATTTCCAAACAATGGAATTCAAATTTAAAGTAGGACAGAAATTGGTATTTAGGGTGCTATCCAACGAAGTTCCTCGAGTTGTAACAGCCAAAGGTATGAAGAACACATGTAAGCCTGGAAATGTTGCTTGGACCACACAAAGTCATGTCTCCTCAAAATCTTTAATGAAAAAAACCTGAGTGTTATCATGATGACTTACAACCAAGCTTGGACGAGCATAATCTAGTTGTTGACATACCACTTTGAAGGCCACTCTATGGAAAATATGAAGACACCATCAAACTAAAGGAAGGTGCAAATCCTATCGTCACAATACCATAATAGCAAACCAAGAAATTTATGAATGTCATAAGAAATATATCAAGGAGGTACTTGATATAGGATATAGAAAGCCCAGCTTAAGACCATCCACAGCTTCCATGGTGTCAGTGAAGAAAAAGGGCAGAACACTCCAAAGGTGTATTAACGATCAAGCTTTGAAACAGAAAAGAAACAATCTAAGGTTGTTTGTGGGCAAGCAATTTCAAGGAGGGGAGACTATAATATCCCCACCTGACTTCTTAAATACATACAATAACAAAAACATTGTATGGTCCAGGCGTGGCAGGCCTAGGACATTTTTCTTTTAGTCAGATTAATGAGGAGTATTATCACTAAACAAGAAAGAAGAAAATAAGGGGCCTAATGTTGTCCATAAAATAAGTAATTGCTGTCTAGAAAGAGGAAATCAGATCGCACAAAGGGAGAAGACATCTTATCTATAATTGCAGCCAAAGGAAGAAATTAATATGATCTAAGTTAGATAACTAACTAATGATATTGTTGGTTACAAGGAAGAGGTACGATTTTGTTAACTTAGTAATTCAGTTTGAAAGAGTTCTGAATCCTGATCAAAGAGATACAACTTTTCACATCATGCCCTTCGTTGCTTAATAAGGGAAGATCGTCCATGTATGTATGCTCTGACTCTAAATCCCACATCTTCGACTCCCCTTCTCTGTATCCATTTTGCTTGAGTGAAAGGAGACACAAGTTGGAATGCACATATGCTAAGTCCTCTACTCTTTTTTATTGCAATTTATTGTGCTTTAATAAGTGGATGAAAGAATATGTGCAACCTGCGAAGACAAGACAAAGTAAACAATTAAATTATTAAAGTTAAGAATTACTAGTGACCGATGAAGACAAAGTAAATTAAAATTATAAATAAAACTTACTTGTTATAAAATTTTGATTGCAAGGGGCTGCAGCGATTGGAAGCATTGGCAATGGAGGTACCACCAACTACGAGCATCCTTCTTAAACCGATGATGAAGAGCATCAACACTTAGACCTTTTGCATTCACAAATTCTATGAACTCATCTATAATTGAATCTCGCATATCATTGTCGGGAAAAAGTATAAAAAAAATGTTGCCTTGTATTCTTCGAACACTTATAAATCTCTATATGGTGGAAGCCTTCCTAGCATATCAAGAAACTGTTTTCTATAGTATTTGGAGTCATTGAATAGGTGAGAAGATGTAATGGAGTGATCATCTTGTTCCATCTTTCTACAACAATTGCTTGCAATTGTTTAAAGAAAGTCTCCTCAGGGTTTTGCTCTTTCTTATTTACGATTTGCTTCATCTTCTCAAGCATTCAGTCAACGCCATCATGCACCTGTCCAATGCAAGGCCTATCCATGTCAGCGTAGTGAATCATACTCATAATGGGCTTGGTGAAACTAAGGAGATACTCTACACGATCCCACATAGTCATCTAATATCCTTTGATTGATTATTTGTACTCTCTCAGTGTTGTTTTGCTTCCATGAGTTGATGTGAGTTTTGTACCACTACATAACATATAGGATTAAACACTTGATAAAGGATATCAAACACTCAACCCTCTCTTGAAAAGTATATACTCACGAAGGACATGAGGAAATACTCCAAGGTTCCTTACACCTGTGGATCCTAACTCAGTTATAATGATGTGATTTGCTGGTAATCACGTCGGCGGGCTTACGTTGTTCATTCAAGGACATCGGATTCTGGCTATGATGGTGATGGGACTTAGCTTTTCAATGTATATTCAATTGATTCCTTCTCCTTAATTTATATCACTTCCAACTTCGCTCATCGATACTCTCACTACTAAACTACTCACTGCTTAGCTACTACTCCTATGGAATGGAAAGATTAGCAAATGGACGGGGATCAAACCTAATGAAAGCTTACCAGCGGCGTTACCTCCATAGATGCAATGATTCAAGGGAA
>MU225985.1:153010-190510 GCA_018584345.1 Thuja plicata
CAACATAAGAATACATCCATTAATGGTCAAGACAACAACACAAAGTCTGTCAATCTCTATTCCTTTATTCAAATGCTTAACTCTTTTACAATGAAACACAAAGTCTTCAGAACTCAAGAGTTTTGCCCATAGTTTACTTGCACACAACAAAAGATAATATTTACAATGAGCTCCCTCCTTTATATAGGAAAAGAGGAGAGAGGAAAATGGAGAAGAAAGGGGAAACCCTTAACCACTTTGATTTATTCAATCCTTATCTCTAACTAACTGATTTTGACCTATTCAAAGCTTATCTATAACTAACTTTGACTTATTCAATGTTGCAGGACCTAACGTACTTGCAGCATGACTACATAAGAACACTTTACATATTTTTGTGTAATCTGTCAAAGATTCTACACTTTTACAAAATGCATAATGAAAGCATCTAAGTGTCTGACAAGACACGACATCTATTTGCATTATCCTCTGTCGGTCTTTATGTTGCTACAAGATGCCTGATGAGTGATGTGTGCAGGTTTGGTGAAAGCATCTGGAACCAGAATATGAAACTGCATCTTTGATTGCTTTGCATCATAGTGGTGATTGCTAGGAAGTGTTGAGATTAAGGATCGCTGCATATGTAATAGCACTGCCTAGATTGTATATGGTATGTGTCTTTCAAATGCAACAATCTCTCTTTCATTTATATTGGGAATGAGACTACGAGAGAGACATGTCCCATGAAGGGACATGTCTATTCATTATAATTTTATAATGTTTCATTAATCAACCATATATTAGAATAACATAAGTTTGCATAATATATATTAATAATGATATATATATACAAATACAATATATTATTATTAATCAATATCTATGTATTATGTGTTCTAAATGATCATACGACTGAAGCTACAAACATTAACACTCCCTCTTAGCTAGGGAGGATGATCAAACAAAATGTGTAGTGGTCTCCCTTGTCAACACTTATGACCCTCACCATAGCTACACAAAACATCAACACTCCCTCTTAGCTAGAGAGGATAAAATCCATCAAGGTAATAAATCCATTAATTTTGAAAGAGGAGATATCACCTCACTGTTATATCAGGAGATATGGTATATGCAAGAATATAAAGTCACATGATGTTCACCATAGCTCATAAACATCCATGGTATGTGCAATGACAATACGTCTTATGATGTCTGCCATATGGATACTAAGCTTACGTAGAGACATGTCACTACGTTACATGTTTCATAGGGTCCAATCAATATGTAATACTAAGTTCAAAAGGATCCTAATATTATTAATATGGATGCTAAGAAATTACATATCACATAAATCGAGATATGAAGTATCATCTAACTCGTGATACGGAGTATCATATATCACATAACTCGTGATATGAAGTATCACCTAACTCGTGATACAGAGTATCACATATCACATAATTCATAATATGAAGTATCACCTAACATGTGATACCAAGCTTTACATATCACCTAACACGTGATGCCAAGTTTTACATATCACCTAACATGTGATACCAAGTAATATGAGGAATCATTATATAGATGATAGTTGTTTTGCACATCACCTTTAATTGTGAAGTGAGGAATCACCTTAACTTGTGAAACCTGATTTTATATATTACCTTAGATCGTAATATAAGGAATCACCTTAGATCGTGATACCTAGTTTTCACATCACCTTAGATCGTGATATGAGGAATCATCTTAGAACGTGATACCTGATTTTCATATCACCTCAGATCGTGATACAAGGATATAGTAATTAGAGAACATTACATTCCCCTTACATATAACCCTATTATGGTATGTGCACTGACATATCAAAAAGTCTACCATAACGAATCCCCATTACAAGATTGACACCTTGTAACATCAAATACAAGTGTTCATTGTCTAAGAAGTCGTCACCTCTCTGAAATGTACACAAGATGGGTGGGCCCATAAAGTCATGGAGTCACACACATGACATCCACCTTGACTCATCTCAGAGGGTGAAACAAGGGTTTTCACCTTAGACTTCTCTCTCAAAGAGAAGAATGCAATAACATACAGAATAATAGATCACAGATGTTAAAAATCCTTTTCATCTAAGGCTTCATTCTCCAACATAACAAGCTTATCTCAAAAGTATACAACCTTCTCTCTAGCAAGAGATTTGGTGAGAATATCAGCCATATGTTCTATAGTGATAATGTACCTTGAATAGCATACTTATGCTTTATATCTCTTATATAGTTTGCATCACTCTTGGTGAACCTCAAGTTATGTAGAAGTTAGCATAAAGGCATTTCAGCCAGCACACATGGGACTCAATCTCATGATCATAGTCCTCTGACTGCAAAAACAATCTTCATTGTTGACTCCCTTTGAACCAATATGACCAAATTCCTTGGAGATCAGAATGAATCCAATCCTCTAGCTGCTCCCTTTAAATTTTAAGGTCTTGCAACAACCTCCGGACCTCCTTGTCCAAGGTTGCTTTTAGATGAACTATCAGACTCCCTCTGAATCTAATATCAAGCTTCTAACTCCACTCTAGCAGGTCGTGTCTTTGTTCTTTAGTCTGCATGATTAAGATCCTTAAAAATAAATTTTTGGCAGATCCTCTAGTAGCTCCCTCTATTACGAAAACATACATGGTCCCAATCATGAAAAATATCTTTCTTCAAGAGACTCATCATCTGATACATGATCATTTATACCATGTTGAAATTTTCATCATAACATTGTTCATAGGAGTGGTTTCTCGTACACAAATGTACTTGTCTGATTTCATAGTAACATGAGTGAATGTAATAAACTGTGGATTTATCCCCAGGCTTGGAAACACCAAACATTCATGATAATCAGGCTTCCATCTTAAGCTCCAAGTACATGCATCCACTTCCTAACCTTCTTGTCCAAGGTTGCTTCTGTAAGTTTGTCAGAATCCCTCTAAATGTTATTTCCCTTTCTTTGAAGAAATGTTTTCAGTTATCAACTAAGTCCCTTGACTGAAAGCATTAAGTTCTTTCTCCTTGAATGCAATCTCTTATGCTTCTTGTTCAACAGACAGTCATTTATTATTTATAGTAGTACTTTGAATATTTCCATTCTTTGCAGCAATACTTTTAACATTTCCAATCTGAAGTTGGGCATTAGCTACATCCTATTGAGCTTGATCCAAAGCTCTAACAAGCCACTCAGGTCAATTCTCTGGTTCCATTGATCTTACTAGAAGAGGCATTTGGGCATTATCCAACACCTCATCCCATCTCCAAATAAGTTGATTCCTTTCCAAGAGAGATTGTTCCAACATAGCAGACTGCTCAACCAGATTTAAATACATGTGTTGGAGTTCTTCATGTCTCCTCGAGTCTTCAATCACTTCATTTTGACTGGAGTTGAAAGTGTATAATTGTGAATTTGATGACTGAAAATTCATGTCACCTCAGCCAATCTATTTTCTCAATGATTTCTTTGTAGTGAAATTCGCCTGGCAAATTCAGTTCCTCAAGAATTTCTTCTATTTTAGTCCATATATCCGAATTGGAATGCAACTACAAGCTTTCATAGAAAAATACCTAGTATGAAGTTCTATGCACTGGTGAACATAAACCTAACAAAACACAACAATGGAATGACGAATCTTTCAATATCCAAGAAGTCCCTTCAGCATTATTTGAACATTTATCCACTGAACTCATGAGATCTATTTACCACCCCAAAACACCTTGACTAATAAACTTCATTCTGATTGTTCTCATCAGCTAGTATTACAAATGACACCGGTAGTGTCTCCTAAACAGCAACTAGAAATGATAGCAAGGCTAAGTCCAAATATCCAATATATTCCAGAACCCTTCATTTTGAACAGTAAATTCCTTACATGAATAATCTTTAGTAAGAAACGTCTGGTCCAAGCACATGAACGACAGACAATCATAAATCATGGTTCCAATATTTGCAGGACATATAAATCGTGGCTTCAATATGAATGGCAGACACTCATAAAACATGGCTTCAATATTTACCAGAGAGTAGTCATTTACAGCACCAACAAAAGTTTACAGCAACTTTAATATGTCTTTAAGATCGTAAAATCCCACAAAAGAAATTTTCAGTAACGTCCATGGATTGGTTTAACTTTGACACAGTCGATTCAAGCCGTGAAAGAAATACCAAGGGCCCGATCAGTTTGAAATGGTTAACTACAATATGGTCAATTATATGACCCTTCAAAAGGACTCAATTTGTAATTGCAATCCGGTCTTCTTATATGTCGATCAATATGTAGTAATGATCTTTACTTAATATCGATCTGCACTCTTCTTATGGATGTCATTACATATATATATTGTTGTAAGTATCAATCTCTAATACCTATTGATGTCAATATTATATGTTATGCTATATGTATATTATCTTCTACAATATATGTATTATCCTCTACGATAATAGTATTGTCTTCTGTGATATATTATCCTTTTCTATAGTGTGATCTCACTCTGAATATATTATCGTCCGTGGTAACACATATGTTGTGATCTTTATCCTATGTGATAAAATATATACCACAATCTGATTTATGCTCTGTGATAATATAAGACTGCAAATTCAATGTTCTTTAGCCTCTACAATCTAATATATAAGCTGCGACTTCAGTAGTATATATGTCCTTTGTGATATAATGTATGAATAGTGACTTTAGTCATTATCTGAATGTATTGTATTTAATTTGGTCGACTGCGGTTGAACAAAGAGCGTCACAGACTGTGATAATAGACTGGTAATTTCATTACGTTGGAGACCCACCATAGCTATCATCCGACGACATTAGAGTCTTCGAATGAACCCTGCCTTTGTTGCATCTGCAATACCTTTTGATGAATTCTGGCTTGACTGTGATTCTTGCTATTCTTCACGGCAGATATGAAATATGGTTCCCGTCAATGATCCTCGAAGATCAGCCCCACTGATATTGCACTTGTCCTCAATACTGAATCGACTATTGCTTCCCATATGTTGTTGATGACTGTAGCAATGGCTGAGTGGATATAAATATGCTGATTGGGTGAATTCAACACTGATTTGTGGTTTTTTCCCCTGGTTCGCTGACTGCTTGATTTAATATTCCTCCTGTATGCTGGCCTGGACTATCAACCTGTTGATTGGACATACTGAGATGAGCGACTCACACGGAGCCTACGCAGCATTTTTCAATACTGTATTGGCGGCCTCCATACATTTGCAGTTTAGCTCTGATACCATGTTGAGTTTAAGGATCGCTGCAAATGTAATAGCACTGCCTAGATTGTATATGGTATGTGTCTTTCAAATGCAACAATCTCTCTTTCATTTATATTGGGAATGAGACTAGGAGAGAGACATATCCCATGAAGGGACATGTTTATTCATTATAATTTTATAATGTTTCATTAATCAATCATATATTAGAATAACATAAGTTTGCATAATATATATACTATAACATATATATATATATATAACAATACAATATATTATTATTAATCAATATCTATGTACTATGTGTTCTAAATGATCATACGACTGAATCTACAAACATTAACAGGAAGCATCTTTGTGTCCCTCTTTTTCAGTCTTGAAAGCATTCTATGCCCGTAATCATTTCACACTTTCCACCTACTTGTCTGGCTCCATCGTGTGGTTGCTCTTGCTTTATATCCTTGCATCATGGGAAAAACATGAGAAGATCTTTCTTCAACTTTGCAACAAGAACTTGCATCATTGAGGGGAAGAACAAACTCGATGCATCTCACAAGTGAGTGGAAGAAAGATGAAAAAAAAAACGAGGTTTCTATGGAGTATTGCATATGAATGAATAACGAGCTTTGATTTTATGGAAGGTGGGGTTTTTAATATCATTTGCATGTCATAAAAAAACATGAAAAAGCATGGTGAGCTTTTCAAAAGCATATGCATACTGAGGAAAAGTCAAAAAGTGGGCTTTTTTGGCTACTTTGCATATGATAAAACGAAAGGCTTGTTTTACTTGTGTATTTTATCCAAAGAACGGGGTTTTTAATCCCAACTGCATATGCAAGAAAAATGAGTGTTTGGAGCTTTTTGTGAAGGGAAGAACTACTTTGTTATAGTTTGCATATAAAGGGGAAGAACTTTCCCCTGGAACATCATTTTGCGAGAACTTTCTTGCAGTTACACCTTCCATACTTTGAGAGGAAGACCATGCACTTGTAAACGAGTCTTAAACCCATTTCCAAGTAATTTTTAATGCACCCATGACTGCATCCGAATTTAGGAAAAAATTTATTTTACCAGTGTAAAATATGCCTTCCAAAACTTGTAAGAACCATCACCAATTTGAGAAGGATATGGGAAGAACTTTCATATCACTTGTAACACAAAATTGCAGTATTGTAGGGAAAATCTTAGTTGCTGCAATTTGTAAATAAGGGAAAGAACCATTTTGTGCAAGACTTGATTCTTATTTTGAGGGAAGAACATTATACCTACAGCCATAGCCAAGAAACTATGAGCTTTGGGTTCTCATAGATTATCATGCCTTTGATGTCAGGTCCCTTTCATTATTTTTAAGCCATCATCTTCATATGAAGCAGCAGTTTATATGAACAAATCTGAGGCATATAATAATGACAAGAATTCAGATTATCCCTGTGATAACTATTTTAAATCTGCCCCACATCCATCCGAGGAGTGATGATCATTTCACAACCACTTAACCATTTCCAATTACCCAAGGAAAGTGCCCTTAATCGGAGTTACCTCCCCTTACTCTGTCCCTTATTCCATTTGTTTCAACATTGTCTTGATCTCTTGAAACTCATTCATGAGAAATTGTTTTGAAACTGTATTTGAAATCCAAAATTTATAAGCTCATGAATGCTCCTGAATCTCTACCATTCTTCATATGGATCTCTTTTCTTTGTATTTGAATCTTAAAGATCATGCTATCAATTTCCATTGTTCATTGCATTCCATTGCTAGCACTCTTTCACAAGTGACACCACAAGAAGAAATATTATTCAACCATGTATCTCTGCAATATGATATTGAGAGAACTCTTGAGCTACACTGAATTGTGCTTAACTTTTCCTTGACTATCTTCCTTTTCTTTATTTTGTATGCACGCCTTTAATCTTTGTCTTTGCTCCATTGCAATGGTTTGCATTCCATCTCAAATCTGCAACCTTTGTTCTGTCCTTCATAACAAATATTTGATCTACTCTTTTCTGCAGCTTTCATGCTTTTTACCTCTGTCATTCATCCTGAGAGTTACCTTCATCATCTTTCCAACAGTGTTGACTATGATCTACAACCTTGAAGCCTTGTGATAATTGCTTTAATTCACAATACTGTTGTATATTGTGCTTTTATAATACCATTAAAACCTTCTCCACTTTTGTAAGTGTTAAGGCCCTGTTAAACTACACAAATTCAACAATTCTGCCTAACATGGGATTCATTTCTGCATGTGGGAAATGCATAACTAGAAATGAAACCTCCGGATTCTAGGCCAGTTCCTATTTGGTGATCACTTATAGCTCTTGAAAACTAACTTAAACCTTGCAGGGAAAGAGATAGAAGTTACTGAAATGAACCTATGACTGAAAATTAAATATGTTAATCAGGTGATTCACCAAAAAGTGAAGAAACTTAAGAAGATAATGACCCTATTTTGAAAATTGCAAATTCTACACTGAGAATAAATCACTTCTATTCTATATAGGTGTGCATCAATATTTCATAATAAGGTCCTTAATCGAATTAACAAGGAAGATAAAACTCTTCACATGAAAATCCTATGAATTTTGGACACAAATTACAACCTGCACACAACATACATTCCTGCAGCAAGGTAAAGGCTAAGACAAAATATCAAGGAGTTATAAACTCACTTACTATTTCTATCAATCATGCACTTTGACACATAGTTGTAGAAAGAAAGAAGGCCTGAACTCGATAGAAATATGCTCCAAAATGCTGTCAATATATTCAGTTTCTAAAATGAGATACAAATTCTACATAAAATTGCCAAGGACAAAAAAATGTCACAAAAGCCCTCCTCTACATAATCAGAACTAACTCCAATAATGAGCCACTCAAGACACTAAGTACAAAATCTCTCAACCACCAAGGGTCGGATGCTAGAAAAAAGGCCCCAAAAAGGGGGTCTAGAAGCCATGAAAGAAGGGAAATCAACTGGAAAAAGTCTTCAAAACCATAAAGGAACCTTCTATGCCCCTCAAATAGGCCCCAAAAAGCTCAACCAGCTCATAAAACACCTTTAACACGCATGAATAAGTCCCATTTCAGAAATCTTCCCCAAAACTCTCCAATATCTCCTAAAACTGCTCCAACATCCCCTAGATGCTCTCCTTATGTCTCCAAATGGTTGCAACTGCCAAAAAGAAGTCCATTAGCCATTAAAAGCACCCTTATCTCTCCATATTTGAAAATTGACTTAAGAAATAATAAATCAACTTCTAATTTGTTATATTTTAATTTTGCAATCTTTTAAATAACAATTAATTGATTTATAACAATATCAATTAATTGTCTATTTAATAACAATCATTTGCAAATATTAAAATAAAATTAATCCATTTAATAAATTAACATAAATAATACAATAAAATATCACTTGATGCAAGTAATATATTACTATATTACCTATGTTAATTATTAATAAAGTGTATGAATTAATTTTATTACTTATAAGCTTGAAAGAAATCCGACGAAAATAAAGGACCCCCCGGATTTCAAAATACATACAAAATATCGAATTAAGCCGCTCAGCCCTAAAGATGAAACAAAATGCCATTTCCCTTGTCATTTGCATTTGATATTTTTGGAGAGAAATGGGGAAGCCGCCACTTGAATAGGGTTTCGAAACCCTATGCTCAGCCATGAGAGAAGGAGAAACGTTGTTTAAGCCGCCATTGGAGGGTTTGACACAGAGTTTTAATGGTGATTTCAAAGCCAAGCGATATCTTCTGTTTCTTACGTGGCCACCATGGAGAAAAATCTGAATTTTGCACTTGGAAAGCAGGTATGGGAGATTTCTTCTTGATATAATTTTCTTGTTTAGAGAAAAACAACCCTTACTGTTCTGTCATGCTGAATCCGCCATTTTATATTTTGCTTTTGTTCTGGCCGCCATGGAAAGAGATTGTTTGTTGTAAGTGTAAGGAAAATCTAGAAGTCTGCATGTTTTCCTCTTCTCTGAAAACGTGGCTGCTCCTTATGCTTGCCACTTTCTGAATACCATGAATGAGTCCCTTTCCTTTTTTACAAAACGTGGCTTCTTTCTGCTGGAACGTGACCTTTCTTTGGAAGAATCTCTGTTTTTATTTTTGAAACGTGGCTGCTATGAAGACAAAATTCTGAATCTTCTTAATTCCAAACGTGGGTTTTCCTTCAAAAAAAACCAAATCTTCTTTCATGGCATAAGCAAAATGACTTACTACTGAATGTATACTATTTTCCCTTTGCATAAAAACGCAGTCTCCATGAAAATCTCTGCATTTTTGCTGAAACTACAAGTGTTTGTTATTCATTCTGTCTTTCTGGAAAAAACGTGACCCTTCCTAGCAAGAAACCTCCTTTTCTGAATCTTTTTCTTCCATGCTTTGATGTTCATATTGCTCTGATTTTACTTCAAAAATCTGCATACATGGGTCTTCAGGCTGAAACTATGGCCATCTGTTGTTGAACTACCCAAAAATAATTGTTGTTCTTTGAATCCACCATGTCATCTTAGTAGCTGTCTTTTGTTGTTCACATGCTAAAAGTCTGCAAAACCATTTTACAATATTTTCTGGAAAGTTGTGTTTCTCTGCTGTTAAGTTTTCGAGAAAAATGTTCCATCCATACTCAGGATTTTACATGATTTTGAATGTCTTAAATCTTCATAAATGTCATGACCCAAATCAGACTTCCTTAATTCTGTTCATTATCTTACAGCCTTGTATGTTTTGTGTAAGGAATGTTCTTCTTACTGTAGCTCCATGACTCTTTACTGTAATATGATCATATTATATCATTTTTCCATGTTTCGGTCCTTGAGTTGTTTCTGTGATCTGTAGCACTGTATTTCTGTTTTGAGTGAACATTCCTCCTTGCTTTCATGCTCTGCTCCATTCGATGTATGACATCTCCATTAAAGCACACCATGTTGTTTGTTGTTTTAGTCTATAAGGTTTCAACTCAAGACTGTTGTCCCTTAAATAAACTCAGCTTATCAATTTGATTATAATGAAAGGTTTCATATTAGAATTAATATGTCCCTTTAACATTATATATTTCCTTCCTGATCTTGACAACTGTTAAAGTAATTATTCTAATGCATATGTCGGGTCATACCCGAAGGGAGCCTCGGTTATGGGCACATATAAATTGAAATAATTATCTTCCTGCACATGGAACAAACACATTAGCATAAATTTCCTTTTCACAAGCACTTTCAGTACTCTGATGTTTTCTCCTTCTAATTTAGGACAGCATTAAAACTGCAGCATAGGCATAGAGTAAAATTAAGGTAACCAACCATTGCTTAGATCCACATGGGATCTAACATCATTGTTTTTTCCAATTTTTTGCAGGATTCAGGAGCTTGGTGGGGAACTCGCAAAGATGAAACAGACTCAGGACCAGCCAACCTCGCCAGTTATAACTAATTAAAGCAACAGGCAATGACTGGTTAACCTTAACCTATTTCTTCCTATTCTGTCTTTTAATTCTGTTTTAAATCTGTAGGAGAAATGATAGGCTATACTCACGGCTTGTGTGAGGTCTTCAATTTGAACTGGTCTGAATAAATACATGCATTTATGTTTTTCAAATGAGTGAACTCAAAAATGTCATTTTATCATTGTTCAATGCAAATGAAATGATTCTTCTAGAAATTTCACAAATGTATGTCTTTGTTGTTTGCAAATCATTAAATAAGGTCAAATGATTCAAAATGTATCTTTTACAACAAAAATTCTAGAGTAGTGAAATTTTGATAACAGTAAGATCATTATTGTATTTCTCATCCCTTTCTTTTAATGGTTTCAAAATGATACCAAAAGTGGAAAACAGGATTTGGAAAGTACGTTGCCAATGGGGAAAATCAACTGTAACTTTTGGAGAGAGATTTATATTAGGAAGATCACATGCTTCTTGCAACCGAATTTACATCACTTGAGGGGAAGAACTTTTTATATTTTACCAGTGCAAAATATGCCTTCTAAATCTGGAAAAAAAAAATTCGGGAAGAAATCATCGAATACTGTGTTAGAACTTTTTTTTTTTTTTACAATAATCTCTCCAAAAAATTTTTGTCTCCAAATGACATGAATTTTGTAAATCCCTTATAGCTGCTTGCTGTTTGTAATCCATAGACTACCCTCTTGATTTTGACAGTTGCTTCACTGTGATTGATTATTAATCTCAGGTTTGCAACTTCTAATTATAGCTTCCACAACAAAACCTCAGTTTATTGAACCACTTCCCATGCCATGTATTTTTTGCTATTCCATTTTTTGTACCATGATGACTTGGATCTAGGAAAGATCCTTTATAGAGAGAGAGATGAATCAAAACTCCCCACCAAAACTTAGTCCCCTTTTGATTCCCTGACAAGTGGCCAAGCTTGAGGGCCAAAATCCAAGAATGTAGCAACTGCAAGACTGTTTCAAACTTTTAAAATACAGTTCTTGCTTGAGATTGCAAACCAATATGTAATGAAAGCCAAACATAACACGTATTCGATAAATGAAAACAAGCTGCAAATCTGTGTCTTCCTTTGGACGGGCTTCAATGTGGACGATTCCAAGAAGAAAAACATATGGAGACATAAAAGTGTGCTTTTGCAAGCCACGTGCAAGCTGAAAATACTTGCATATGAATAGAGACAGGTTTTAAGGCATCGATTTCTCCTCAAATTCCTTGGTCATGCCGTAAAAAACGAGCCCAAAGAGGAGGAAAAACAAACCGAATGGAAGAGATAGAGTTTGATTAGAAATCAAAACCCTTAGATAGAGGACGCATTCAATGAAAAACGAGCATGTTTTATGGCTTTAAAATATATGTGAAACAATCCAAAATCACCGCTGGAGTCTCTTAACAAAACCGTGGACTTTAAAAGGAAGATCACGGGTTTTGAACAATGCAAAGCACATGCAACTCTTAAAAAAAAACAAGCGACACCCTGTAGCTTCAAGTGAAAACGACAGTACTTGGAAAATGATTTTAGATGAAACGGTGGCTTTCTATAAAAGAAAAACAGGTTATATACGACTTAACATGCGTTTTAGGTAAAAAACGACACCATTAGTTTTATCGAAGACTTCACATAAGCTTCGCTATGTAAAAATGATAAGTAAAGTGATTTGAAAACAAACCCTTTCATCCTTAAATGAAAACATATTTCTAATAAGTGATAGCACATGTTTCGAAAATAGCATGCAATCTATTAGAAAAGCGACGCCTTCAAGTTTTAAACGCTTTTGAAAAGTCTTTAGCATATGCAAAATCGCCACCATGCCTTTTAGTGATGGGTTTTTAAATATTAAATACATGTCTTTGAAATAACATATATTTATAATATGCAATTGGGCTGGAATTCGCCACTCAACACATGAAGACTTATAAACGGACTTCTTGGAAAGAAATGCATATGCACTTGGGTTAGAACTTGCCACTTATAAAGCCTTCAATATGGAAGTTTTATAAAAACAAATTTTTAATATGCAAATGCACATAAAAACCCCACCTAATTGCATAATAAATATAATCTTTATACGTAACTTATAGTAAAAATAATAATATGCAGAAGGGCCTCAAAAGCTCACCATTACATATTAAACCATTAAAAACTATAAGTAAAACTTCTCAGAATGATGTGAAATTTTAAAGTGGGGTTCCAAACCCACTTTGCATATAAATGACGTGCAATCAGGCAGAAAAACCCCACTGGCAGGACGCTTTAAAACTTTAATAACTTGAGCTAGACAGCACTGATCGATGCCTAAGATAGCTCGAAACGAGCGAAATTGCGAAGGCCACAAACCTACGACAAGAACAAGACCAAAAGCAAAACACAAGAGCAACAAAAAGTAACTAAGAAAATGCCTTAGAGAATTTAACCTACAAAGTTTCCATAGGGTTGTCTAATTTTGCGAATACAAAATTGGGGACAACACAACTGATGAACTTTGCTAATACCAAGTCCAAGTGCACTGCCAAAAATAGCAACATGGGCATAATTGACTTACTATAAAATTATAAATACTAAGTCTTTGAATCAAAGCTCTGGCAACGATACCAAAACTCCACACTACCACCAATCTGTTCAAGTACCCTGCTAAAGATAGAAACCCTGACTTTCCTAAAAATATCCACTTACTATAAATAGTAAGTGTCTCAAACTGATTCAAACGAAGAGCAATCCTGAACATCCCTGACCTCTAGTGTCAGAATTTGCCTCTGGTTCTACGAATTGAGACCCCCTAGACATCTGACATAGCCTACGAGAGCCATTGATAGCCTAATCCAAACCACCAACCATGGTGAGCTCAAAAGGGGGCATTACAGTTTACATTTTTCACCCGTCCTAGCATCTGTTTTTCATCTTTTCCATTTACGTGTTCTATCCTTTTGTGAGCCTTTTCCTTTGAAAAATCACCAGATCTTTTGTCTAGTTGTGTAACTATTAGCAGGTTGAAAACGTGAGCAATGTTTCTTCCCTTAGAAACAGGTTGTGCATTATTGTTTGTGTAAACGGTATCACATCACTTACATTCGGAAATTTTAGTTCAAAATACAAGTCCTAGAACCATCCAAAATATAGATATGATTACTTGCAAACTGTATGTTGAGGTTCGAAGTAGGAGGTTGAGCATAATGCCCAATAGATTCTCGGGTCTTTGAAGACTACACTACAAGTTTCTCTGCAAGTTTATTTCAAGTATTTTTACTTGCATTTGATTCTATAAAACCCAAATGGTTCCTTATACTTTTTTACCAATGAAATATCCTATGTATTTTCGGATCCCAAGGACTACAGTGCGAGTACCTTTTTCTCAAGTAATATGTCACTTGTAGTCGACCTTCCAAGACCCGATTTGTGCATTATATTGATGATTTTGGGTTTTGAAAACACCATTACAAGTTTTCTATTACAACACAAAAATGCTAGCATGTTTTTCCCAAAATTGTAATATGTTTTCCAAAACCCAAAATGCAGCCTTGAGGTGCATATTTTACACTTGTAAAATATAATATTCTTCCAAAACTTGTAGTCGATTTTCCAAAACCCGAATGCAGCCTAAAATGCATTAAAAATCTCTTGAAATCGGGTTTCCGAGACTCGATTACAAGTGCAACTTCACCTATTTCCCTTGTATACAAAAAGTGCAATAACTTTTTCCCCATTTGCAAGTGAAATGTTCATGTTTTCCCCCATTCGCAGTGTGCATTCCAAGACCCGAAATTCACTTGTGACCCCACTATTGCATCTTATTCAACCGACCCTTCTCAGTCATGTTTGCACACACGACCTACCAAATCAAAAAATCAAGGCATGGGCCTTATTTTGCAAGTAGACTTCAAGACTGGAGAATGATACAAAGCAAAAACAACATGACAGAGTCATACAAGGCAGTGAAACGGTGATAAGAATGTCTCATCAAAGACAATAGAATGCTTTCAAGACTAAGATGGTGACAAAATGTTGAAAGGATGCTTCTCCAAAGAAAGCTACTAGAAAAAAGAACGATCTAAGATGCAAGTTCCTGCTCCAGTACAAGATGCTTCCACCAAACCTGAGTACTTCAATTACAAAGCATCATGTAGCAGCTAGTTAGTTAGTTGGATTTCTCCGACATTTTGCTCTCATCCCCTCACCTATAAATAAGAGAGGGTGCTCATTGTAATTTTTATCTTTTGGCAAGGCAATAAAACTCTGCGGATTTGTTGAACACTCTAAGACTTTGAGCTTAAATGTAAATAAAATTGCTTTCAATCAAAGAAGCAAATTGCTTTTAGACTTTGTGCTAATTCAAAGTGTTATGTGACGACATTTTCTAAAGATTGATTGTGAGTGTTATGCTTTTGTTCAAGAGGGATTAAAACTTGATCTTCCAAACTTTGAGTTGCAAATCGTGTTTAGCGTTATAGTTAGATTTTCGGGTTTGATCTTGCAGACTTTGAACTGCTCGTCAAATTTGAAGCTATTGTAGAACTCTCAAACAAGGAGGTAACTCACAGACTTTGTGTTGTTTTTATTTTCTCTTTTTGTGCATGTAAGGTGAAATATACGTTGGAGACTTTGAGTTGCACGAATGTTTCATCCTTGTTCCTAAATTCACATAAGGAGTCATGGAAAGACATTGAGCTTTCATGAGCTTCTTGTTTTTAACTTTGCTAAATGGTATCAAAAGATTGTTGTAAGAATGAATTGTGTATTTTGAAGTAAGAGAAAATGACAAAATAACACCTATTTTGAAGAAAGAGGATATGGTGAATGTAATGCCCTGTCAATTAGCTTAGTGTACATAATCTTAAGTGTTAAGTTTAGTATAGGTTGTTTTCAGTAACAATAGAGAGGGGGAGCCTTCCCTTAATTAGGAGAGACTATTTCTCACATGTTGTGGTTGGAACCAATGTTTTGCAATTGATCCTTAAAACTGTTGGTTGCAAAATATCCACTAGACAATGTGATAGTTAATAGGAAGTTCCAATAACTTCTTCCAACTGTTCTGATTGCCAGATCATCTAACAGGCATTGTTCATTAAGAATCAATGTAAATAATAGGATAACCGAACACCACCAATTAGTTGTCAAGTTGTATAGGTGGCGAAACTTCAAGGCATTAAAAAAACCGATCAACTCTTGAGCCCAAAAGACAAAGTTTGAATATATTATTCTGAAGATTAATTCCTTATGTTGATGGAGAAATGTCTTTATGCTAATATACAGACAGTCCTTTTCAAAAGTCTTTGATATGTGTCAAAGTATGTCCCTCCTTCCACTCAGAACAAAACAAAGGTAAGATGTTGTTTCTTTAAAAAATGATTGTATACGTCAAATTACATTGCCACCTCTATTGGCCACATGATGACACTATAATCGTTGCTACTCCTTTAGACTCGATCCACGTTCCAAGCATACAAGTCCCATAACAAATAGCATTCGAACAACATTAAACTTCATAACTAATCACAAATACAATACGATCTCTGCTAAAACAACAGCAGATATACAAGTTGATTTGATTCCTTTTAAGAAACTAACACCACTGTCTCCTTCACATAGTAAAACAAGAGCGCAAAGAAAACCCGATATCTTGTAACAACAGCAAATATATTGACTGGATATCTTCTCAGAGACTATCACCAGTGCTTGTCTTCCTCAAATGATAACACAAGAGCATTCAAAAAGGCATCCAAATATCTTTTGATTGTCATATGCTAAACCCATAAATATCCTTCATTCAGTTTTTGTAATTGCATCTCTTCATTCTGTGAATCCTTGTGATTGTTGCTTGCATCAACCTTTGCTTCAATCAACATAAGACATGAATTATACCTTCTTTATGAAAACTTTGATCTTCAAATCATTTGTTCATTTAGTCGTACAAGCAGCAGTTTAATACTTATTATTAGTTTGTATTGTCATTAACAAAAATTTATATGAAGGACTTCTTCCTTAAACAAATCATCGCCATCTTATAACTATTTGTGAACAACAATCTTATATATATTTGCTTTGTATATCACATTTATGTTTCTATTTTGACATCAATGACAAGTCTGTCAAAAAACACAATGCTGCCACACCCCCCTTCCGTTGTCGCTAGGGTTTCAGCTCGTCTGAATACTTGCCCCGCACATCCGTTCTCAACGGCATGGCGCAATCGAGAGCCACAGCAAGGTGGGTTCAAAGTGTGTTCAAAGTGTCTGCAGAGTCAAAACACTGCACAAGTATGTGGTCTTCGAGAAGGCACCGTCCATGGCAGAAGGATGTCCGTTACGGGTGAAAGTAAGGAACCGGTGACCCCTACTGCTGTTGGGGATGAAGACCGCCCTGGGATGGCAGATCTCTATGACAATGACTTTTTGTGGAACCGAATGCAGAGGAATGGATTTAGAGGCTTCGTAAAATGGGAGGCATCATTGGTGGGTAATGATGGTATGATAGGGTTTGAGGAGCTGGAGGCTTTTGGGAAGCTTGGGAGCTGCAAAAATGGCTCCTATATAGAGGTAGCAACGAATGTTGAGAGCAATGGAGGGTCGGGAACAAAATGGATAGAGCCCCTATCGAGCAACCACTCGTGTGTTTTGATGGAGACTGAAGAAGAGGTAAATGCAAATGTTAAATTTTTTAGGGAGACGGGTTTGATTGGAAGGTTTAAAGGTTTTTGGCCTAGTTTGGGTGAACTCCATGGATGGATTTAAAAAATTGGAGCCGCATTTTAGAGGGAGAGGCACAGATTTACCTTGGAGCTCGGGTTTTTTTGTGGTAGTGTTTGATAGTACACAAGATAAGGAAAAAGTCCTGTATGGCTCTCCCCGGTGTTGGGACAACAAGTTTCTATTGTTGCTAAAACCGAGGTAGCCAGCCTTCAATCCAATGTCTGAATCTTTCGACAAAATCATTGTCTGGGTAAGACTCCCAAATCTACCATTATAGTTTGGTGCGTTTCTTGTTTTGAAGCTATTGGTAATACCTTGGGCAGATTCTTGGGGGTAGATGAGGATTCCAAAGACTTCTTGCATACGACTTTTGCCTGTATTTTGGTAGAGATGGATTTAACGAAAGCTCCTCTTGCTGATTTATCTTTAAAAATGTCGAAAGGGGTTTGGACGCAGCCTGTGGTTTATGAAGGCATTCCCTTTAGATGCAGGAAGTGTTTCCAGACAAAACATGTTGCTGCAAATTGTCCCAAGAAATCAGGTCAAAAACATGCTACTTGGTGGAAGGATTGTACCCCTGAAATGTATAATGTGGAGAAAGAGGTGAGTGGGAGTGTGAAGGCATCATCTGAATCCAAGCTTGGCATGGGTTCCGATGCAATAAATGATGTGGGGTTGGAAACTACTCCGACTCAACAAGATTTGGGAATGAAAGCACTAGAGAAACCAAACAACAACTTTTTGAAGTCGGGTCAATCAGGGACTAACAAGGACGAACCTTCTGCATTAAAGGATATTACTAATGTCTCTTCGGCGATCTTGGGAGCAACAGTTGTTCAGAGAATGGATAAGGCCATCGATGAACCTAGGGTTGTGGCTCTAACTGAGAATGACTTTAATGGCCATGGAGGGGCGGAGAGGTGTTCTGAAGTGAGTTATCTAATATGGCAGAAGGAGGCAGCCAAGCTGGAGGATGGTTGGCAAGCCATAAAAGGAAGGAGAGAAACGAAGACAAAAAAAGGGGAAGCCTTTGAAATGGTCCTTCGATCACACACCAAATGTGGTGCAGTTAGAGAATCTTAGATGTTAACATGTTTATGGGTTTTGAATTGAGTGTTTATTTATGGGGAGGTGGTTCCCTGTTTGTAACCACCCTGGCTTCGAACCAGGCCAAAAAATCCAATCTTTAATAAAATTAATAATCTTTTTACCAACCCAAAAAAAATGACAAGTCTGTGTCTAACATCATCCTCCATCATAGGTCTAAATGATAAAAAGGTGTCCAATTTTTGCATCCAAGAACATGGTATACACTTATTGGATCCATCATATGTAGGAAGTGCAAATTTCCCCAATGCATGTGAGATTCCTTGGATTTTTTTGCAACTTTTTTTCAACTCTTTGGCCGCTCTTTTTTCTTCAAACCCATAAAATTCGTGAGCAATATTGCCTCCCTAATTTTGACTAGTAAGAATTTGTACTCCCATAACTGGATGCTATGTCATCTGCTATGGATGTCAAGATCTTTGGCTAGAAAGGTTTTGCAGCAAAACTAGCAACTATCATATGGGTGTTTCGGTGAATGTTTGCCCTCGACAAATTGCCTTCACCATTTTGTAACCTCAAAATGTTGTTATTTTACAAAGCAAAGAAAACAGGTGCCATCATGCCAGCTAAACGTTCTTGTTCCTTGACAAGTTTCTCAAATCACACCATCTGTGTTCCTGTTATTGTGCCCCATTGCTTCCTTGTCTTTCTACTCAATAATTTCTTGTTAATCTAGATCCTTTATCTTGTCCCTCTATTAACAATTTTCTATCAGTTCCATGCATGAATTTTACTGAAATTATTAATTTTTCTAGATGTTTCCCACTAGGCAGCAAGAAATTGGCTTTGACATCACTAGAATATCCTTCTCTGAAATTTTCCAACAATCCTCAACAAGAATTCATTTTATTTCGTTTTATTTTTTTCCTTTCTAATAAGTTTGATTTTTCTTCTCATTTTTTTCATTACCTCAGTTGCAAAATTAAATAAACAATGTGAATTGATTTTTTGTTACAACCACATGGACACTAATAACACTGAATAAATATTCACAAATATATTGAAAGAATTGTATTTTAAAATAATTTTTAACAAAATTCTAATAACATCAAGGAATCTAATTGCAAGTGTTGAATGACTCCCTAACTGGGATTCAATTCTTCAAGTAGAAGCTGGCGTTTTTTTGGTTGCATTTTCAATTCTTTTACATCTCGTATCTCCTTTTTTTTCTTTACCTTGGTCTCTAAATGTGCAAAAATGAACAATGAATCATATGTTATCTTAAAACACCATTTTAAAACTATTGTGTTGGCCTTGTAAACTGCTTCTTGATTCCCCTTTACACATCACCCTTCTTTACATTCCCATCCCTCTAAAGGATGTTAAGATTACCTTTTTATATGTTAAAATGTTCCATATTGTTGTGGTTGGGTCTAGTGGTATGATTTACCTTAAAAAGTTAGATTGCTATTTAGGAATGGTACTGCAATCTTTTGCAGTACCCACGACTCCCTCTTTTCACTTCCAACAGATCTGGAACATTAACATCCCCTCTTCTTCCTTGGCTAGTGGCTATCAATTAGACTTATTGTCTTAAAAGTTCTAATCACTCCTCAGCCAGTTTCAAGAGTGTATGGCCGCCTTGCTATTAATATTTTCCTCAAAATTGGTGTTTATGTTGGATGTTAGAAAGGACTTTCAACAAACTTCATGCCCTTTGCAGATGGTTCACAAATCTCACAAGTATTAATGGAGATCTTGTTGCATTTGAACACTTTTCTTTAGAATTTGGCTAGATTTGCATCCATATTGTCATGTCCACCTGTTTCTTTATCTGCAAATGCGCCCTATTGTTGTAATTTACGTTCAAAATGCACCGTATCCCTCTCCTTTAAATTTAACTATTCCTCCCCAAAAACAAATCTATGTTCCTATTACCAAATTCCAAATCTTGTATCCTTTAACATTCTCAAGATATCCAATTAAAGTACACATTTTAATCTTGACATCTATCTTAAACCATTTCTCTTTTGGCACATGAACAAATCCCTCATGACAAAACTCTTGAAGTGTCCTCCAACAAACTTCCTGCCTATCCACATCTCATACGATGTCTTCTCCTCAATCGCAAAAATGGAAGACATGTTATTTAAATAACAAGCAACGTTAATTGCCTCAACCCAAAGCTTATTCTAAACCAACATTGCTCAACAAGCTTTGAGCATGATCCAACAAGGTTTTGTCTAACCTTTCAACCACTACTTTATATTATGATGTTTACAGTGTTGTCCATGGCCTAAGAATAATAGTGTGCTTGTAAAATGCCTCAACTCCTTCAAGAAAAATTCCCCACCATTAGCTAACTTAAATCCTATAATTTTCTTACTACTCTAATTTTCTACAAGTGCTCTCAATTCCTGAAACTTATAAAACATCTCAATTTTTTTCAACGGAAAATATACCCAAGCATCCCTAGAGTAATCTTTAGTGAAAGAGAAATGCTGTCAAGACTTACCAATTGAGTGTACATCCACAAGACTAGAGTGTATCTCCTTTTCTCTAGTAGTTTTCAAAGAAAACTACACCCTATTTTTCTTTTCAAACACAATGTTAATAAAATCCAAACCTAACCTAACAATTTGACAGAACTTCCGACATAAATTCACTTACTAAGGTTATTGGGTTATTGCTCATATGCAGCCCAACTAATGGTATGACAACAACTGCAAATCAGGTTTAATAACATTCACTAAGCCACAGAATGTTAATGCCTCCAACTTAAAGAATGTTCCATGTCACACTCCCATAGCAAGCACCCAATTGCCTTTAGCCCACCTGCAACCCATTCTATCAAGATAATACGCACTCCAAAGTCAATTGTCTTAAAAACAAAATTGAGATTTTCTTGCCATTCCAAGAATATCTAGAACACTAAAGAGTGTACTCACTTACCCATCCATGAAAGACATATCACCTTCCCTCAACCAATTATTTGAAGAGAGATATTACTACCAATGGAAACTCGCCCTCCATTACACTCCTTATACTCAAATTACCACTCCTATGAAGAATCATTTGGTATGATGGACCTGAAAATCAACCAAGAATCAACACCAGCAATGTTACTAGATACAAAGCCTTACTAGCATACTCATCATTGTTGAGAAGCTATCAAAAAAATCATCATTCTTCATGGACTTGCACTCCTTTATGTGACTTCTCTTGCCATAGGTCCAACATTTTTTATCCTTCTATTTGGACTCTATTTCCACCACCCTTCTTATCTCCTTTATCCTTAGACCTAACCTTAACCACCAAGGCATCACTAGAGGCATTGTCCACATATTTTCTCCTGATCTCTTCACTTAACAAAACTCCAATGACTTTTTCAAATTAGAATGAAGAATAATTACTATTAATTATCGTAATCAAAATTTCCCATGAATCAAGGAACATGACAGCAAAATGCATTTATCCTCTTCTTCTATATTAAGTCCTATTGGCATAAACTAACTCAAAATCAGATTGAGCATGTTGAAATGATAATTGATAGGATCACTCTCTTTCATCTTCAAGAGATATAACTTCCTTTTCGAGAAAAAAAAATTACAAGACTCTTGGACTAATACAAGGTTCATATCTTCTTCCACAATAAACATGCAGAAGGATCTTCTAATGCAATCATTAGTACAAAATCAAAAAAACGGGCAAATAGTACTTCTAGACCTCTAATCAAATCTATTCCAATCCTCATCAAACATGCTTGTAGGTTTCACCAAAGAAGATGCCGCTATCCATTGCTCTATCTCTACCAAGAGATCTTCTACGTTCAATTTCAATAACTCAATAGTTTTAACTTTTAAGCATTAAATTTCTCAACTTGATGTGCTCACAATAAGTCCAATAATACATATGCTCTATATATTAATAAGATTCTTCAAAGACTCCCATTGAAATTGTTTATACACATACTGTAACAAACCTTTGTGTCAAGATTTCAAAAATGTAATCCCTCAATGACCACTAAATACATATGGCTATCACACCAAATGATGTGGCTTTCCTGAAACAATCATATTTGGAATTTGATCCCTATTACAATTGACCAATAGATTGGGATATTGGAACACCTTAAGATTATATGATCATATGAAATAGTGTGCTAACCACAAATACACATGACAAACAAGATTTACCTAGGAAACCCTCTTCGAAAGAAAAAGCCCACCGCCAAAAAGACAACCATAATTGCAAAATTTCAGAAACAGAGCATCCAATATGATAAGTCCCTCTTATAAAGCCTCAATCTACAAACAATAACATACAACCTCCAACCAAATTTACCAAACCTTTGTTGACTTTCTTCAATCATTCCATCAGCACAAGCAACTAGAGAGAGTCATTCTCCTGGAATGCCAATCATATAATTGCCACATAGAATACAAAATATGACACAACCATACCAAGATGTCAACATACCACATATTATATAAAGTAGGACCTCTCCACATGGATAAACATTGCATATAATTAGCCATTACCACTCATACTTGGTCAAAGGTTGTTGACCTGCTATACTTGAACCATGTACATGTCTCCCTACAATACAACCCAACACCAATTGTGGCTTGAGGTAGCACAGACAAAATATTGATTTCTTCTAGCTACTTCCGATATGTTTGTGAATCCCTTAGAACATTTCCCTATTAGCCTGTTGGCTAAATATTTTGCAAGTCACTAAGACTACAACTTGGCAAAATGTATCCTTTAGGCAACAATATGTGAGATTACTCTCTCCTCTCAGCAATAGGGGAGGCTCCCTTCTTACCGCAGGTGGCTTCAAGTAAAACTGAATTGTAACACACACAGTTCTCCTTGCTACAGTAATATCGGTGGCTCAAAGATTGACTTAAGAACAATCGTTTGAGACAGCAATGAATTTTATCTAAAGATGAAATGATACAAGAGCTCAAAGTCTCTTGTCCTCACTTCAAATAAGTACTCTAGTTTCAGATGTTCAAGAAATATCAAAGTCTTCCCTTGAACATCCTCTAATTAATCTAAAATTCCAACACTCAAGCCCAAAGTCTTCAACTTTAGAATGTTACAGTCACTACTCTCTATAGTAACCCCGATCTTTTGAAGCACAGAGTCTTCAGAAAACTTAGATTAAAGATGCTCCAATGAAATAAACAAGTTAACTATTCAATCTGAATCAAGGATTAACAAATGCAACATAAGAAAACATTCATCAATTGTCAAGACAACAACTCAAAGTTTGTCAATCTCTATTCCTTTTATTCAGATAGAGATTGACAAACAACAACTTTCTTACAATGAAACACAAAGTTTTCAAAATATTTGAGTTTTGTCTATAGTTTAATTGCATACAACAAAAGATGAATATTTACAATGAGCTCCCTCCTTTATATAGGAAAAGAGGAGAGAGAAAAGTGGAGAAGAAAGGGGAAACCCTTAACCACTTTGATTTATTCAATCCTTATCCCTAACTAACTTTGACATATTCAAAGCTTATCTACAACTAACTAGCTTTGACTTATTCAATGTTGCAGGACCTAATGTTCTTGCAGCATGATTACATAAGAACACTTTACATATTTTTGTGTAATCTGTCAAAGATTCTACACTTTTACAAAAATTGAGTGTCTAACAAGACACGACATCTATTTGCATCATCCTTTGTCGGTCTTCATGCTGCTACAGGATGCCCGATGATTGATGCGTTCTAGTTTGGTGAAAGCATCTCGAACCGGAATGAGCCAGAAGAATGGTGATCATTGGGAAGCATCTTCATGTCTCTCTGTTTCAGTCTTGAAAGCATTCTATGCACTCATTATTTAACACTTTCCACCTCCTTGTCTGGCTCCATCATATGGTTGTTCCTGCTTCATATGCTTCTGCAACCTTGAAATTTGTAATCAAGACTTTAAAACTTAATCACATGTTTGAGGAAGATCTCCTTTTTCTTTGCAACCATATGGGAAGAACTTCGCTTCTTGCAATACGAATCTTCATTTGTTTGAGGGGAAGAACATACATCTCATAAAAGAACACAAAAAGGTGGGCTTTTTTGGCTGTTTTGCATATTAGAAAGCTGGACTTCTTCTTTGATATGTAAGTATGAACATTATGAAAGAGGTGGGTTTTTCAATCCATAATGCACATTAAGAATAACTTAGTATGTTGGAGGCATTGCACGTATGCGGACAGCAAGCTTTGAGTTTGATAACATGAATACACTGACGCATATATGCATGAACAAATGTTCAATATGCAAGGTGGGATTTTTGGAATCATTTGCAGCTCATGAACGGACACGCCATGTGCATGGTGGGCTTTTTAGAAACAAATGCATATGAAGATGAAAGTGAAAAGTGGGCTTTTGGCTACTTAGCATATTGGAAGTCTCACACTTGTCTTTTCATCATTGAGAATATGAAAAGGTGGGCTTTTTGTTGCATCTTGCATATGGGGCAGCACTTAGCACCTTTTCATTCATTTTTTGGGAAAGTCAACATCAAGAACGGGGGTTTTAATCATGACTGCATATGAGAATAAATTGTATTCTCATATGCAACTTAAAAGAAGAAGAGAAGAAATGGAAATGAAAAACAAACAAAAACAAAAAACGAAAAATGCATATGCAGCAAAGAAAAAGAATAAGGAAATTATACCTTCTCTTTGAATGCAAAAACAAAAGAAGAACTACAAACTTCTTACTTAAGCAAAATTCTGGAAATGATATGAGGATTTCGAATTTAGCCTAAGAAGAGAAGAGAGGTGATATATAGATAATAGTTTTGACAAATTCCTCATCAAGAATGAATGCAATCCTATGATTTATGAGATGGAATGCCAAATGTCTATTATGCAGATAAAAATTGCATAAAAATAGCATGCAAAGAAGAAGATTTCAAAAACATGCCCTAAAGAATCTCAAACTCTCTTCCATCAATATATTTATATTTGAAAGAATGTATTTCAAAATCCATAGAGAGAAACGTTTTTGACTTACCAACAATCTACTCAAGATTAGGAGTGAAAGTTGCAGAGATTTAGGGCGGATTTCATGGAGATGAGAACCGTTTCCTCCTTTCTTGCCCTAGACGGGCTTCTTCCTCCAAAACACAGAGTTGTATGGATTCAAACTTCACATTTCTGATGCAGACTCCACTCAAAATCCCGTCATGACTCTATGGAGTAAAAACGCAGCCTTTGGTGGAGACAAAGATTAACATTCCTTTAGCATACGAAAATACTATATGTATTTGCCAGGAAAAACAGCGCCATGGGTTTCAAAGAGGAGTTATGGGTTTTTGAAGAAGACTTTGCATATGATTTGTTATGCAAAAAGTAAACGCTCGGGATGCATAACGGCTTTTTCCAAAGCGTTTGCATATGTATTTTAAAGCACTCGAAACATATGCAAACTGCCATAAAAACGGCGCCCAAGACATGCCTTCCTTAGCCACAGGTTTTAAAAAATGATTTACATATACTTTAAAAGGAAAAATCGCCACCATCTGCCTTTAGTTTTTTTAAAAAAAACCACGGTCTTTATAAAAAGAGAATGACGTGCCTTTTAGAAACGATTTGCATATGTAGTAACTTCTGAAATATATGCAATCTCTATAAAAATCGCCACCATAGGTAGTTATGGGCTAAGGAATAGTAAGGACATGCTTTTAAAAAGTTTTTACATATGCATTTTGATGTTTTTAAAACATATGTGAACTTCCTTTAAATTGTCACCAAAAAGCTTTGAGTATAAAAACTTTAAATGATGGACTTTTTATTACCCAAAGCATATGTAATTTGGGATAAAAATCGCCACTTTAGGATTTAAAAGACCAAATACATGCTTTGAATAACATGTAGTTGTATTTTAAGAATCACACTATAAAAAAAATAGAATTTTTAAATAAATTTACACATGTTTAAAGCTTAACACATGCAACTGTCTTTAAAAATCCCACTCTTTATAACTTGGACTTAAATTGAATTGGTGAGGAATCGAAATTTGGTTTGCATTATGATGATATGCAACTTAAAATAAAAACCCCACTAATTACTCATTTATCATAATCTTTATATATAACTTTATAATTTTAATGATATAATATGCAAAAAGACTTAAAAAGTCCACCATTACATATTTAATCATTAAAAATAATAAGTAAAACTTCTCAGAATAATGTGAAATTTTAAAGTGGGGTTCTAAACCCACTTTACATATAAATGACATTTTAACCTTGTGCAATTACCAACAAAAAACCCACTTTTGAAGGATTTTAACAAAGAAGTGCAATCAGGCAAAAAAACCCCACTGGCAAGATCTTGAAAAGCCTATAACTTGAGCTAGACCAATCCAAACAACGCCTAAGATAGCTCGAAACGAGCAAATTTCTGAAGGCCACAAATCTAATGCAAAAAACAAACCAAAAACCAAACACATGACTAAAAAAAAGTAACTAAGAAAACGCCTTAGAGAAACTAACCCACAAAATTTTCCGTAGGGTTGCCCCAATTTTGCGAAGACAAAATTAAGGACAACATAGCCAACATTGCATATGCTCCAACAGCATCGCATGTGCACTTGCACTACCATACACACTCCAGTGGATAAATATGAAATAGTGAATTCTCCTCCAAAAGTCTGCCAGTTGCAAACATATCAACACTAGATTTAGACAACCTCCATGCTAAACTGCAACATCTAAAACTCACCACAACTTACGACAGCTCAATACATCTAATCTTGTAATTATTTACCTGTCTACAATCAAACACTATCAATTTAAAAAGTTCACACATCTTCCCTCACTAGGAACTCTTTGCAAGAGAATTATTAGAATATTTAGTATGTTTCTTTTCATGCTCAAGTTTATCCTTTAAGATCGTATCCGATCTTATCAGCAATTTCATATTGGAAACTTGCTATTTTGTAAATATCCTTTGTATTATTTATGAGTGTGTCGCTCATTGCGAATATCAATCAATTCATTAAAATCTATCTGCTCTTGCATCTACTATTTTATGGTATCAGAGCCAATACTTCAAATAATTTAAAATTTCTTTTGAAATTATTTGCTCCAATTTTTTGAACTAATTTCCGGAGATCGGTTTTGTTTATTCCCACATTGTGGGATCTGCTATTGCTCACGTCTAGGGTTTGTGAGTTTTTTCTCTCTCCAAATCGCGACCTGCAAATCGCGTATGTGTTTTGTCACATGCATTGGTTTATTTCATCATTTATTCTGCAAATCTCGACCAATTTCAGCCCTGTTCAGCCACGATTTTTCCCTGCATACACGACTATAAATTAGCTTGTTTTTGCAGATGGGTTCCTTCAGATTTTTTGACGGTTTTTTTTGCAGATTTTTTTTTAATGGAATTTTCAGTTTTTGTGCCCTACACGAAAATTCCTTGCTACTTTTTTTTCCTTGAGACGCTAAAGGTTTTAAAATCTTCTGGTGGTGGCATACGGCTCCAACCTAGCCCAGAATCTGCATTTTCTCTGCAAATACGCCATTATCTTTTGGGGTTTTTTTCAGCCAGGGTCATTTTCTTTCGAAAACCCTAATTTTCAAGCTTGGAAAAATTTTATGACAACAGATTCTTGGTGGGTTTTTTGAGAGTTGAACTGGGTTGGTGCCAGATTTTTCAAGGTGCATCGTTTTCTGTGCCTCAATTTTTGAGCCAGCGAATTTGAATTTTAACTTTAAATTCCTTTTGGGTTTTTTGTCAACATTTCTGGGTATCTGTCAAATTTTTCTGGGTCACCCAGAAATTTGCCTTGAAATCCATGCCTGTTGAACTTCATTCTTGAAGTGTGTACCTGATTCTGTCTAACGTCGTTTAGTTTTTTTGTCGTTTTCTGTGTATTGGAAAACGTGTAAATGGCATCTTTGACCAACTTGATGTTGGAGGGCAGTCAACGATTTAATGGCAGCAATTATAATACCTGGAAGCAGCGTATGTTGACCATATTTGAGTATCGCCGCCTCGATACACTAGTTTCGGGCACAAAAACTCGTCCTACCACAGTTGGAGCTGATCAGGACAAGTTTGATGATCGTAGCAAAGAAGTTGTCATGCTTCTTAAGCTGTTTGTTACAGATGACCAGTTGCCTCAGATTCCCTCAGATAAGATAGCCTCTGACATTTAGAAGCACCTGAAGGAGCTACATGAGACCTCTGATAAAAGTCGGGCATTCTTCTTGAAGAATCAATTGTTCTCCATCATGATGGATGAAAGTATGTCTTTACAGGAGCATCTCATGAAGATTAAGGACATTCGAGATCAGCTTGAGGCTATTAGTCGGAAAATGGAGGAAGAAGATATGGTAGTCATCACTCTAAAGAGTCTACCACACTCCTACGAGCACTTTGTTGAGACTCTCAACATTACGTCTACGAACATTGATTTGAAGTTTCCTAGCTTATGCAATAAACTCCTACAGCAGGATCATTGGAAACAACAGTTTGGTAACTATGCTCTCTCGTCCTCTTCAGAACAAGCCTTTGCAGCTAAATTTCAGCCATCTCAGTCATCCCAACAGGGGGGTTCACATCAACCTTCGGGCAGTCCTCAGCAAAAGAATGTGCAGTGTCACTACTGTCGCAAGTACGGCCATATGAAGAAAGATTGTCGTCAAAGAATTGCTTCTGAACAGAAAAAGCAAGGAGGGTCACATCAACAGACGAATGTTGCTGAACATTCTGAACAGCAGGAGTCTGCCTTTTACACCTTTATGGCTCAAAGGTCTTCATATCTAGCTAGGTCTTCTGCTTGGTACATCGACTCTAGTGCTTCACGTCACTTTTCTCATCGGCGTGACTGGTTTACAGATTTTTCTCCTTTCAGTGATTCAGTTGTGTTTGGCGGAGGTGAGGAGTACAAAATTGTTGGTAGAGGAAATGTACAGATACAGTTTGGTGGGAGGAATCTCATCTTCCTCAATGTGTGCTACGTTCCGGGTATGGCACTCAATCTGCTTTCTGTGAGTCAGATCATGAGGAATTCTCCTCAGTTGGATGTGGTGTTCAGTGCTCACAAATGTTCCATTATTGATTGAGAGACTCGCCTTACTGTTGCTGCTGGTCTAGAGGATCATGGCCTATATCGGCTCATTAACACTGGTGATTCTCCTGAGGTAGCTATGGCAGCTCGTGTTTCATCTCTCAGCACATTGTGGCATCAGCGATATGGACATCTCAACATCCAGTATCTCTCTCAGCTGTCCCGGGAGGGACTTGTTTCTGGCCTACCTGATATTCAGACTCAGCATCTTGGAGTATGCGGAGCCTGTCAAGCTGGCAAACAACATCGGACTCCCTTCAATGATGGAGATTCTTGGCGTGCGTCTAAGGTACTTCAATTACTTCATGCTGATATTTGTGGTCCTATGAATACATCTTCAGTTACTGGTTGCAAATATTTTCTGCTTATTGTTGATGATTTTAGTAGAAAGATGTGGGTATACTTTCTTAGACAAAAATCAGATGTATTTAGTATCTTTCAGAAGTTTAAGTCTTTGGTTGAAAAAAAGTTTGGTTGTAGTATCATTTCTCTTAGGACAGATAATGGTGGGGAATTTTGTTCTACTGTATTCTCCGACTTCTGTGCTACTCATGGCATCAAACGCCAGTTCACTACACCCCACACTCCTCTGCAAAACAGTGTTGTTGAATGTCGCAATCGTACGATTGTTGAGATGGCTCGTTTTATGTTACAACACAGGAGTGTTCCTAATAAGTATTGGGCAGAAGTAGTGTTTACTGTTGTCTACCTCCTTAATCGTTCTCCTACTCAGTTTGTTAAGGGAAAGACTCCAGAAGAGGTTTGGTCTGGTCGTAAGACCAGGATCAGCCACCTGAAGATTTTTGGCTCTCTTGCATATGTCTGGATTCCCGATGCTAAGCGCTCGAAGTTGGATTCCAAGAGTCAGAAGCTCATGATGACAGGGTACACTAACAACCATAAGGCCTACAGACTGATAGATGTAGACACTAATTGTCTTATCTTCAGTCGTGATGTTGTTTTTGATCAAAATAGAGGACCTTTTCTGTCTTCTTCTGAGATGTGTTCTGAGGATGTAATGTCCCGGATTTGTGATATTAAATTAATAATATTAATTATTTTAATATTGGTAATTATATACTAATATTAAATAATTAATAATTAATATTTAAGTATTAGTTATAATTCCGAAGAAGTTACATTACGGGAATCCTTTCCCTTATAATGGCATTGTCGAGAGAAGGATGATGTGCTTAAAAATTAGAAGTTATTTACAGAATTGGAGAGACTAATATTCCTTTTGTCATATTTTGTCTGGCCTATTGGAGTGGTTATTAATAACATTAAGGAAGATTTGGGAAGGCACAGTTAGCGCTGAAGGAACATAGACGTGCCACGAAAGAAGAACTATCAGACTTCACGCTGGAGGAAGGGAAAATTCGAGTAAGAACCGCGGTGGAGTTTCACAATATTTCTCACTTAGTCACAGGGGTCTTTATAGCAAACAACATAGTTGTCGTCATATGGTGCAAGTCACGAGGATGCATGTATTGTTATTGATGCCAGTAAAACATATTTCCAAGGTGTCATCTGCGAACTTCCATGTTTTGACTGCTAACAGCAGTGCTGGTCGATTGCACATGGCAGGGAATGAGCTGTCGTATCTGACTGGACACGAAGACAACCGTTTGGACGCTAGCGGAAAGTTTCAGCGATAGGAACGAAGGAGTAAAGATTTGCATCGGGGCCTACTTCTTGTACAAACTACACCACGTAAGAGACACGATTGTGGCTGGGTTCCACGGGACAGCACTCCAGTATATCAAAACGGTCAAGGCATTGCGGGTTGTCAGTTAAACCGCTCCGAACGTCATTTCCATTGTATAGGTGCTCCGTAACAATTCATGACTCATCATTACATACATTTTAATTCAAATATTCTTAGCAGTGTTTCAGTAATTGTGGAAGTGTGTATATTCTTAGTAGTGTTCCAGTAATTGTGGAAGTGTGTATTTGCATATATATCACAGCTTGTCAATGATCTACGGTGAAAGCATTTATTCGTTACAATAAAGAATGATTGTTCATGCATATTTGTATCATTTGCATTTGTTCACCATACAAAATTAAATTCTGGAAATCTAGAATAGAGCGTTGTGGTGTGAAGTCTGCATCAGTAGTTTGGGAATTTTACAGTGGTATCAAAGCTTTAGTCCTGCCAGCCTGTGTGGTCAGAACAATCTAAAAACCAGATATGGGGTCAGAAGAAAACATTTGTTTGGTTAATGCTCTATTAGAACCCATTGACAAGCTTCGCACTCAGCAACCCATAAAAATTATTTACAACATCCTGACTAAATTGGAAGGCAGTTTGTATTTAGTAGGACGGTCACATTCACCACTTGTGCATTTTGCTTTCACTTGTGAAATTTGCTTTGAATCAAAATTGGTTGGTGATGCATTCTGATGCAGACATCAGATTGATAATGGCTTCGTGTTTTTGTGAAATTCTGAGAATTACGACTCCACATATGCCCTACGATATTATTACTATGAAGAAGATATTGTCCTTAATAATTGAAAACTTTCCAGATCTAGATGATGTCAGAAATCTTCATGCTTCAAGAAGGATTGTCATACTGAAACTATTTGCAGAGGTCAGGGTTAGTAACATCCTGTTGGATTTAGGCTTGCATGATTTGATTTATGATATGTTTCATCATTTCCTGGTTACAATCAGAGGGACACATGGAAAAGAGGTTATGACAGATATGCAAGATATTATGATTCAAACTATTAATGGGAGTGAAACAATTTCCCAATCTCTTTTATCATTGTTATGGACTGTTCTAAAACAGGAATGAGCTATCTCCTCATCTGCGTACTCATTGGTTTGCAATGTAGTCAGGTGTTGTGAGGGAAAGCTCAAGTCCTTTGTGCAGGAAGAAGAGCAACTGAAGGATGGTCTCACTCATGATGAATGTGGAAAAGAGTTTCAGGGAGTCTGCAAAGCGATACAGGACAAAAGTGTTATATATGGTTACACACAAGAGGAAGTTGAATCATCCTACGTTACGGAAGAACAACAAAATGAATCATCTCAGGATGGATGTAAAAGTGAATTCCAGAAAGCTCGTACAGAATCACAAGAGAAAGACATTGTCTATGATGACACAGGACGAAGTTGAATCTATTTGTGTTACAAATCAGTGCCATAATGCAACTATACAATCTGCTGAAACTAAGGAAGGGAACTCAAGTTTTTATGTGGGAGAATTAGAAATCAGTATTGAAGAATATAAAACAGGGGACAATCATGCTCTCGAGGTTGAGGAATCTATGGTAACTTCAAGTGAGTTAACTATTCATGATGTGGGAAGCGTCACTGTTGAAGTAAACGAAACCAAAGATTCATTAGGTGATACAGGCACTAGTTACTGTGATAACTGTGAATCTTTGCCAGGGCAAGATCTAAAGGATCAATTGGTGGTGACAGAGGAAAGGATTGTGCAGGTGCTGTCAAAAACTGACACTGCTCATAAACAAATTGAAAATTTTGTAAGGACTTTTCAGCAGAAGGAAAAGAAGAATGGAGTTACAAATGGGATTTCCAGTGCACAGTTACAAGCGATCAAGGAAGAATTAGAGATGACAAAATTTGAATACTTGCTATTACTCAGGGACAGGGACAGGGACAGGGACAGGGACATAGCTATCAAGTTTTCTGAAGATAAGGACAAAGAAATTAGTGATTTGTGTTTACAATTGAGTATGGCTTACGCAGAGAGAATGACAAGTGAACATGTCATCCCTTCAAGAATTGGGGAAGTGCAACAACTAGTAGAAGGTATTAATGGCATCGATCAAGAAAAATTGTTGTCACAAGATTCATGGTTACCACATTCGATACAGGACTCGGAACAACAAAGTGAACAGATTGAAGGAATTAGTGAGGAATCAGTGGTAACAGGAATTGATCTCAAGGAATTCATGGTTGGGTGTAAACATGTGGAAAGGACCTTCTTGCAGTGTAATGAGTGGAGGGAAAAAATTAAACACGCAAAATTGATAGCTGCTCAAGCAAGAGAGAATTTGCAAAGAATTAAGGAAAGGTATAGGAACAAGGAATCACATACAAATTCAAAACTGGCTATTCCAGTGAACACTTTTGAGGATGAACAATCAAACTTACAGTTAGAGTCTCAAACAGTGTTGATGATTTGGGTAGATGATGCACCGCAGGTATTGAACTCTTATGAGTTCCCTGGTTCTTTGGTTCAAAAGAATATAATGATTCATAACAATGATATGAAATCAATTTCACCACTACTATATTTTTTGAGTACCGTTGGTTGCACGAGTCATATCAAGGTATTGCTAATAGATGAGAAGTTTAATGATGAATCCTTGATGAATAATGTTTCTCTTCCCTTTTTGACATTTAATACTGAAGCTGGTATTCGGTTTTGGGATCCTAGGGTTGGCACAATGGGCAGAGGATTTCACACCGAAGCAAATGTTAGATACATTCGAATGACTCGACAAAGTCGGGCTAGAAGATTTGGTAGATTGGTTTGGGATCCAGGAATTTTGGTTCAGATGACAATAATCAAACAGGTTAAAAATTCAATAGCTTGAGGACAAGCAATTTTGGGACGGGAGGACTTGTAATGTCCTGGATTTGTGATATTAAATTAATAATATTAATTATTTAAATATTGGTAATTATATACTAATATTAAATAATTAATAATTAATATTTAAGTATTAGTTATAATTCCGAATAAGTTACATTACGGGAATCCTTTCCCTTATAATGGGATTGTCGAGAGAAGGATGATATGCTTGAAAATTAGAAGTTGTTTACAGAATTGGAGACATTGATATTCCTTTCGTCATATTTTGTCTGGCCTATTGGAGCGGTTATTAATAACATTAAGGAAGATTTGGGAAGGCACAGTTAGCGCTGAAGGAACATAGACGTTCCATGAAAGAACTATCAGACTTCACGCTAGAGGAAGGGAACATTCGAGTAAGAACCGCAGTGTATTTTCACAATATTTCTCACTTAGTCACAAGGGTCTTTATAGAAAATGACATAGTTGTCATCATATGGTGCAAGTCACAAGGATGCGTGTATTGTTTTTGATGCCAGCGAAACATATTTCCAAGGTGTCATCTGCGAAATTCCACGTTTTGATTGCTAGCAGCAGTGCTGGTCGATTGCACATGGCAGGGAATGAATTGTCGTATCTGACTGGACACGAAGACAACCGTTTGGACGCTAGCGGGAAGTTTCAGCGATAGGAACAAAGGAGTAAAGATTTGCATCGAGGCCTACTTCCTGTACAAACTACACCACGTAAGAGACACGATTGCGGTCGGGTTCCACAGGACAGCACTCCAGTATATCAAAACAGTCAAGGCATTGCGGGCTATCAGTTAAACCGCTCCGAACGCCATTTCCATTATACAGGTGCTCCGTAACAATTCATGACTCATCATTACATACATTTTAATTCAAATATTCTTAGCAGTGTTCTAGTAATTGTAGAAGTGTGTATATTCTTAGCAGTGTTCCAGTAATTGTGGAAGTGTGTATTTGCATATATATAACAGTTTGTCAATGATCTACGGTGAAAGCATTTATTCATTACAATAAAGAATGATTGTTCATGCATATTTGTATCATTTGCATTTGTTCACCATACAAAATAAAATTATGGAAATCTAGGATAAAGCGTTGTGGTGTGAAGTCTGCATCAGTAGTTTGGGAATTTTACAGAGGATCGGCCTCACAGTGTTCCTCTTCCTTTAGCTCCCCTGATGGAAGGGATGATGCCCACCATGAGGCTCCTTTTGCTGATCTTGTTGAGGCTCTGGAACATAATCCTCTTCCTGCTCCTGTTGCTCCTGTTGCTGCTCCTGAACCTCTTCTAGCTCCTCTAGATGTTGGATCCTCTACTCTCCGGCCTAAATGGTGGGCTAAAACTATTGGTGATCTCGGGGATAATGAGCTCATTGAAGGTAGAGCTTCCAGACATAAGAGCAAACAACAGCCTACAGTTAATTTTGCTCTTATAGCTAATATTCATAATGTCTATGAGCCCCAGACTTATTCTGAGGCTAGAGGTATCCCTGAGTGGGAACAGGCTATGGAAGTTGAGTTCCAAAGTCTTCAGAAGAATCACACTTGTGCTCTTTCTGATCTTCCTTCAGGGAAGAAGTCCATTAGCTGCAAATGGGTGTACAAGGTGAAATACAAAGCTAATGGAACCTTAGACAAGTATAAGGCTCGTCTTGTTGCACGTGGGTTCTCACAGAGGGAAGGCATTGACTATGAGGAGACCTTTGCTCCTACAGCAAAAATGAGTACCATACGGCTTGTCCTTGCCTTAGCAGCCAAGTTTGGTTGGAAAGTCCATCAGATGGATGTTAAGAGTGCTTTTTTGAATGGTGACTTACAGGAAGAGGTCTACATGACGCAACCTCCAGGATTTAAGGTTGTTGGTCAGGAACACAAGGTCTGTAGACTAGTCAAAGCTCTCTATGGTCTAAAACAAGCCCCTCGGGCTTGGTACATGAAAATTGATAAGTACTTGACCGATCATGGTTTTCAGCGGAGTCCATCGGATTCAAATCTGTGTATCAAACATACTAGTGATGATATATTGTTTATAGTTGTCTATGTGGATGATTTGATCATTACTAGTAGTTCAGCACATTTGATCACTGCGATCAAACAGGATTTGTGTCGCACCTTTGATATGACCGATTTGGGACTCTTGCACTATTGCCTCAGAGTTGAGGTTTGGCAGACTGAGCGCAGTATCTTTCTTTCTCAGTCCAAGTATACCAGAAGTCTTGTGGATAGGTTCAGGATGCAGGATTGCAAATCTGCCACTACTCCTATGGAGCCCGGGCTCAAATTGTCAGCTCAGTCCGATTCACCTGTTGTGGATGAATCTTTGTTTAGACAACTAGTGGGCAACCTCATTTATCTTACTGCCACTAGACCTGACATTAGTTTTGCATTGAGCTACATATCCCGCTTTATGACAGCTCCCAAGGTTGATCATTGGACAGCAACGAAGCGTGTCCTGCGTTATGTGAGTGGTACTCCTAATTATGGACTTTTGTACGCTCGGAGTTCTGATCCTACACTCTGTGGCTTCACAGATTTAGACTGGGCCGGCTCTGTTGATGACCGTAAGTCTACCGCTAGATATGTGTTTAGTTTGGGATCTGGTGCTGTCACATGGACTAATAAGAAGTAGCAGGCGGCGGCTCTTTCTTTGATAGAAGCAGAGTATCGGGGCGCAGTTAAGGCAGCTTGTGAGGCAGTTTGGCTTCAACGGATACTTGCGGATATGCATGTTCCTCAGACAGGACTGACTCCCCTATTCTGTGATAATCAAGGCATGCTCAAACTGGCAAAGTATCCGGTCTTCCATGAAAGAACCAAGCACGTGGAAACTCATTGTCATTACATTCGTCAGCTGGTTGAAGACAGATCCATTCAGTTGATATATGTTCCTACCTTGGAGCAGCTAGTAGATATTTTCACCAAATCCCTCGGTTTTGATAAATTTATAAAATTCAAGGACTTTGTTGGTGTTATTGATGTGTTTTTTGAATCTGAATCGGAATCGTCCGATTCATCCACAAGAAATCGCATCGCGATTCACGCGATTCATGCCAAAATCGGCAATTTTTTGCTCCATGAATCGGCCGCGCCCAGCATAAAGTTACTTAAAAAATTTAAAAAAAACACAATAGTTTTTTATTATTTGTTTGGTTGTTTGCCTTAGTTATAACCCTAAAAGGGCTTCTATTTCATTTGTATGAATTAAAGTGTGAGAGAGGAAGAGAAAAGAGAAAACATAGGTTTCCAACCAGCAAGAAAGAAGAGCATCAAGGAGAGCATAAATCTATTTGGGGAGGCTTGAAGTTTGCATTGGGAGCATCAAGGAGCCAATAGCAAC
>MU225985.1:192906-207953 GCA_018584345.1 Thuja plicata
GGTAACCATAAAAATAATATAACCTTAAGTTATATATCTTTTAAGTTTTTAACGGTTTAACCTTTATGAGACTAATTGTTTTTTCTTTCATTTATTTCAGATAGATGGTGGGAGACGTTTGGGTCCTATGTCCCAATTCTTCAAAGAATTGCCACTCGGATTGAGTCAGCCAAGTAGTGCCTCTGGATGTGAGCATAATTGGTCCATGTTCGAGCATATCCACTCAAAGAGGCGAAATAGGTTGTCTATGCAGAGGTTGAATGATCTTGTCTTTGTTCATTACAACCTTCGGCTTAGGACCAGACAGATTTTGGACCCTGACAGCTCTCCGATCACTCTAGATGAGGTTGATCCAGAGTCAGAGTGGCTGACTGAGGTTACCGATCCTGTCTTCACAGACGAAGACCATGAGTGGGTTGACCAGGCAGATAGAGAGGCCGAGGCAGTGGCCATAGTAGAGGAGGAGCTTAGATCACGTTCAGGCACTGGCAGACGCACACGCGCACGTAGAGACTCTACAGTTTCAGCCCCTGCTGCTGTTGTTCAGGAGTCCGTGTTACCTGCGGGGGCTATGGCTACTCAGAGCTCTAGGACCTACCTTGGACGCCTTACTAGGAGGCATATTATAGATTACTCTGAGGCTGAGACTGAGGCTGCGGCCGAGCTAGAGGATGATGATTCAAATTGAGGCACTTGGCAGATAGACTTGTTTTTTTATTTTGTTTACAAACATATGTTTCATAACTTCATAAGTATAACTTTCATGGATCTTCATCTTGACATACATATATGATTTGATGTCATTGGTTTTATCATTTATACTTTATCATAGAGTTACATTTACATCAGTTATGTCATTGAAATGCTATGTTTTCTATTTACTTCAACTACAATTTACATTTTACGTATGTGATGGATGAAGTTATGAACCTTATTTATGTATGTTAGGCTTTAGCTTCTATTTGATGATGTTATAGTGTGCTTATTAAGTCATATTCAATAAATGGTGCATGAAATAAGTTTTAAATCACTAAAATCTCTAAATTTCAAGGGTTTTTTCACTTTGCTGATTCGTAGCCGATTCACTGGCGATTCACCGCCGGTTCGCGATTTGATTCGGCCTTGCCGATTCCGAGCCGATTCCGATTCTCGTTACTTTGATATTTAGTATGTTTCTTTTAATGCTCAAGTTTATCATTTAAGATCGTATCCGATCTTATCAGGAGTTTCATATTGGAAACTTGGTATTTTGTAAATATCCTTTGTATTATTTATGAGTGTGTCGCTCATTGTGAATATCAATCAATTCATTAAAATCTATCTGCTCTTGCATCTACTATTTTAAGAATAACACCCCAAGATTCCAACAGCTACGCAAGATAATGTCAATCTTTATGTAGTTGTGGTTAGGTTCCCTAAGACACCAACTTTGATGCCTTGCAAAATGTCCATTTCAACTCTTGAAATGGCTCAACTATACTTTCAGAATGTATGGATTTAATTTGGATTGTCCACCATCATCTTTGAGTGTGACACCAGCTTAAGCCATTTATGGAAAGAATTTTGTTCACTAATGGACACAAAGTTGGGCACATCTTCTTCCTTTCATCCACAAGCTGATGCACAGACAAAAGTAGTTAACAAGATGGTGGTGCATATTGTTTGGATGTTCTTCATGGGATGAAAGCCTGCCTTCATTTAGCACAGCTACAACAAAGTTCTTCATAACTCAAAACTGCACAACCCTTTTCATTTATGCTTGCAGAATTAAAGATTTGGTTCACATGCATTAAGAGTAATTTCAAGAACAATTTATAACTCCTTTTCTATGATAAGTTGATAACCTCCTATACGAATGATTATCCTCTAAAGGAACATCCTAGGTAGAACAATTGTTTGAATTTGTAAATTACATGTCTTGAAGAATCACCATGAAAGCAAATAAAACAATAAAATCCTCTATCCAACAAAGTTCTCTAAGGATAGAAATTCTCTGAGAATAATTGTTTTGAATTGAATCTATTGAACCTTGAGTACAAGTGCAGATGTAACCAATATAACAAGTTAAAAGAATAAATGTTGTGTGAGGAGGTGCATTTACATACTTCCAGGATCCAAAGTTTAAAAAGAGTAACCAAATTGTTTGAAGACAAGACCTTTAATTCAAATATGTAGTGATTAATCGTATAGCCTGTGTTTTATGATTTTATAATTTATATGATGATTCGCAATCAACAAAATAGAATTTTTTTCAGAACATACATCTTGTATCACTTCAAGGGGAAAAAATCAATTAATATTTGTACAACTATTTCTTGGCCAGGATTATCAACTTTTGTATAAGATAATTGAGTTCACATATGTGTACAACTATTTTTGTACAAATAGAATTTGACAAGATGATGAAATCTTTAAAGGGAAGAATTTACCTTCTCCCTTTTAAATCTGAAAGGATACCCCACAAGAGTGCTCCAACCATCATCCCAACAAATACTACACTGGTGATCATGCTTTCTTGACCAGGGGACAATCCCCACTCAGAAGAAACTGCCGGCCCCACAAATGAAAGTAACATCATCTCCATTGCTTCTGCAATCCAGCCCATCCCAGCATAAACCAACAAAAACCATTGATACTTCCCAAAGCCTGTAGCCAAGAGTGCATCATCCACAGAAAATACCAGATCACCACCCTCCATCTATGAACATGATACAATGCCAATGTAAATAGGCTTAATTATGTGTTCATCACGAAAAAACATTTCATGCAAAATCGTTTGAAAAGATACAGTTATCACCGAGGCAAATCTTGTACCATATGCACATATCCAGAGCAAAATAGAAAAAAGATAAACACTGGAGCACAATAGAAAAACAAATAATCTTTGGAATGGCAGAACCACATGAGGCAAGAAGGAAATGGCATAGGTGATAGAAAAAGTGCATGAATAATGATAAGGATAGTACCAATATCTCATTGCATCCAAACCAGCAGAAAGAAAACTTATGTCTTTCTCACAAAGCTTCATAAAACCCGACTTAAAAGTTTTATACAAAACATTTCCCTGACGTAGACAATCACTCTGACTCATTAAATCCTTTTATTTTTATGTGCAATTTAGAACTCCAAATAACCCATTAAAATCACAGAACTCTAAAATGTAGACCAAGGCATACATAAAAGAATAGTTTGTAATTTAAATGTAGCTTTACCCTTCAGATACATGCAACAGATCAATTAGAAACTAATTTTTTCATATACAATTATAAAAATAACAGAAATTTCAAAATAATAAATGTATACCACATAGAAACAACACAAAATAATTTCATGCTTTCACCTACAGAAGACACAGAATCTGCTAGCAAGCATATGGAAAATATAGGAAACCCTTCCAACTCCAAATCCACTCATCCAAATGTAGTTCACCAAAATTCACTTCATAAGTTCATTGTCCCTAGGATACCTGATGTGAAGGAACATATGGGTGTTGTTCAAACCAAATGGGCAGCTGTAAGGATAAGCCTTTGCAATAACACTGCTATCCAAAAGTAAATTAGACTCACTGTTGTCTCTCCCTAGTACAAACCTGCTCCCCTTAGAGTTCTTGTTGATCTATAATTAGAATAGATATCTAATAACTATGTCAACAACAAAATCTCATCAATTCCTAAAGAGAGCTGTTAACGCAATTGCCCTCTAATGATTTGGTTCAGAAAACATGAGCTTGTGCATACAAATGACACTCTAGTTGTAGTAAAAGAAATTTTAGAGCATATATGGATTGCAACAAAACATAAAGTCAAAACGTCAGAATAGAGCATAAGTCAAAATGTCACAAGAGCTTAAAGTAACTCCAAAATAGAATGGCCATTTGCCTTCTCTATCCACTATCCCCTTGTAATTTTATATGATTAGTGGCTTCACAACACCTTCAACGATACATCCAATAAATTTACAGTCCCCCACACTTACAAGCGCTTTGTAACTTGTGACAAAATGCACGCCCTCAGCTGCACACAACCCTAGAACTACCTCAATGAGGAAAAAAAAATGGAAAAATTGGTTCAAACTTTTTTATTTTCAATAACCCCAGACTATATATATATATATATATATATATATATATATATATATATATATATATATATTCCATATGAGAAAAGACTTTAATAAGAAATTCCAAAAAAATCAGAAATGGAACAACAATTCAGAAGTGACAAATAACAAGTGGAACAACGAATCAGAAGTGACCATTCCCTTCTCCATCAACTCATACAAAACATTGCAACATACATCAGGCTATAATAAACCTGCAGTGCTTTAGTTCAAAACCCAATAAAATTTTGCAATTAACTCAATTCTACTCTTTTTTATTACCGAGTTCCCAAAATGGGAAGGTGAGAGTATATGGAGTAAAAAAAGGATAGAGCGAACGAAAAGTGTTAGCAGAAAACCGACCTGCTTACAGTTTAAAACAATCATAGAATCACTCTAGCCAAACTGGTTGTAGTGACTGCAAATGAAGTTGCATCAATGCCAAAATGGGGAATCAACTCACCCAATTACAATTCACGAAATGCAAGGTGGATAATGATAGAATGTAAAATGGGTTCTGGCTGTACTACCATCCAAGGATCTATTACCAAGAAAATTGGAAATGAAAGAATCCGACAAACTACCTTCTAGATTGTTACAACAATGAATGATATCCATTAACAAAGATATTTGAACCGAACTTAGATAAATATTTCCAAATTTTTGAATAGTGTCATTTTGTCAAACAGTTGGCATGAAACTGAAAGCAATTAAATTATTACCCGGGATAAGATGATGAAACCTACGAGTGATGTAATGTATTGAAGATGTCAATGCCTCACTATTGACCTGTTTTGAAATATCCCAAACATGAAACAATAGACAAAATAGACAAATTGCACAATGATGGATCAGCGAGTCAAAGATTTCATAATCAGTCAATTGAAAATGTTATTACAATCCAAACTATTGTCCTCAATTTTGTATTCGCAAGATTGGGCAACCCTACAGAAAATTGCAAACGATAAACTCTCTAAGGTGTTTTCTTAGTTGTTTTGTTTGATGTTGGTTTTGTTTTCGCCCTAGAATTGTGGCATTTTCAATTCCGCTCGTTTCGAGCTATTGTAGGCCTCAATCGGAGTTGTACTTCAAGAGATAATGAGGAATTAAGTACACTAGAGGTGGGTTTTTTAAGCCTGACTGCATGTCTTCATTCCTTGTTTAAAATCTTGCATAAGTGAGCTTTTTGTCGGTCATTACATGACATCTTGGATGTCATTTACATGCAAACTGGACTTAAAACTCCATTGTACATATTTGCAACAAAATATGTAAGCTTTTATTAAGATTTTAATGTGTTGGTAGGCTTTTTAAGCCTTACTACATGTTGTCTCTTTAAAAAGTTTAAATGTGTGTAAATGCACATGAGAAACCCGTTTTTAAATCAAGAGATGTTTTTTTAACTTATATTTGTTAGTGGGCTTTTTGAGTTCACTTACAAGGTATGAGTTTATGTTTGTTTTATACTTACAAATGCATTATAAAATCCTGTGTTTTACTTTAAAGAGAGAAAGGTGGTGTTTATAGAAGTTATGACACATTCCAAATAACTTGCAAATGCTTAGGAAAAGTTTGTTCATGACTAAAAGTGGTGATTTTTACATGGAATGCATATTACAAAACCCGTCAATATTTTCAAGTGAAGTTTTATGACTTGCAAAAGGGAAGTAAAAGTCCATTAATGATGTAATGATGTTTTAAAACCCCATCAATAACTTTGTATGGCTTGCGAATCAAATGCAAAAGCACGTCTTTGGTGAAAATAATGATTTATGACTTGTTTTTTATCTAAAAACCCATCGGTAGTCATAGACGGCTTTTGCTATATGCCATACATGTGTAAAATCCTGTTTTTAATCATTAAGTGACTTGCGTTAGCCATTGTAAAGCCCGTGTGGAAAAAACGTCATTCTCAATGCCTGCAATATTGATTCTAAAGCCCGTCTAGGGTATGAACGTGTTTTTTAGAAGAGTGTCTCATTTTAACTTGCATTTGAGTTGCTAAAGCCCATTTTTCCTTATGGGCAGCAATTTTTATGTGGTTCGCATGCTATAAAAACATCGTTTAATATGCTCTGTCGTATCTAAAGCCCGTCATTGCTTGGTCACAGACATATCTTAGCTTATAACGTCATGAATAAAGCCCGTCCAAGGTCAAGAATGACAGGTTTTTAAAAAAGAAAGTCTCAGTTTATTTGCAGCGTTTCTTTTAAAGCTCGTCTAGGGCAGAGAGGCGACTTTGAGAGGAGGAAGGAGACATTTACATATGCAACAGCAAGAAACAAGAGTTTGCAGCTTGCAATACATAAACAAAAACGTGTTTGTCCTCTATAGACGCCGTTTTTAACATTCATTACATATTGGCTTGCAATCTCATTCAAAAAAACACGTCTTCCAAGGTTGAACCAGTCATTGCAGTTGCTATTCTCAAGCAAATTGCTTCCCATTCGTGGCCATTTGTCGAGGAATCATCAAAGACTGCAAGATTGTATTAATGGAGGAGAGTTCTAATGAATTTTGGCTTGTAGTACTCCAAAAACGTCTATAAAGAGTTGCAAGTTGAAAGATCTTTATCCGGATTTAGAGCAGCAGTTTTGGTTCCAAGTAATGCAAGTTATTCATGTTTCAGCAGTCTTGCTACATGGTTGGTGATTCAAAAGAGAATTTTTGGCTTCAAAAGTTTGAATGTATTGTTCTCACAACAATACAAGTTCTTCCCAAAATGATGTAAGAAGAGAAGCAAGTTCTTCCCACAAAGAAAAGCCCAAGTATTTGTTTTTCCTGCATATGCAGTCGGGATTAAAGACCTTGTTCATAGGCTTGTCTTACATAAAAAGAGCAAGGTTTTACCCCATTATGTAATGCGAGCTAAAAAGCCCACCTACAAGTGTTTTCCAAGCACTTTTTGACTCATTTTCAAAGCTGCAAATGGACTTCAAAAACCCGTTTGTAGGTAGCAAGTACTTTCCAAAATAACTTGTAATGGGACTTAAAAACCCCACTTACAAGAGGAAAATCTTCCCACTTGTTTATATATGCTTGTGCAAGGAGGTGAAAAAATGGAATGATGATTGAGAGCATAGAATGCTTTCGAGAATGCTTTTCCCTTTTATTAAACTAAGCCATAATAACTTCACTTAGTTGAGTTAATCTTTAGTTCTTTGAGCTACTTTTCGTATCCTAATTTTAGATTGGGTTTATCTTGCTTTCTATAAAGCAAGTGATTTGTTCGTTGTAATCTATCCAATTCACTATTTGGTCACTTACTTGGAGGTTTTGGCACTTGGAATGGATTTGTTTGTTGGAGGGGGCTTTATTTGATTTGTTTTACATGTACTGAGGTTTTTGGGGTCTAATTACTTCATTTGAGGAGGTATCGTGGGTTTTTTTGGTTCATCCTTCTGCTATCAGCTTGGCAAAGGGCAATTATGAGTCTTGGCAAAAGGGAATCTTGACAAATCTTCGATGGCTTGATGCTTTGTCTTATCTATATGGACTCATACTTGAACCAACCTCAGAGAGGGTAAGCATTCTTGGAGGATCATTAATGACCATGTTGTAGGAGTGATTGGTTCTAGTGTTGATGATGACACAATGTGTGCTTTATTGAACATCGATTGTCCCCACACACTTTGGCTCGCCTTTGCGAGATCTATGGAGACCCTCATATCTCTCCATTTCCAGAGGATCCTACAAAAAATTGTCTTATTCCCCTTGCACATGTAGATTGCATACCATATGATAATGGTACTTTTGAGATGCTTGAATATATCACAAGTCTTTCATGTCCCAATGGATCAAAGACTTGTCTCTCAATTCTCTCTCCTCTTATTGAGATACCGTCTAAATCTTCATCATCTTTTGTTTTTCCTGATCATATTGCCATTGGCACATTGAAAAGGTCTCCACAGATTCAGTACTATAGGACATTGTTCTTCTAGAAACAACTACTTGGGATTCATATCTTGCAGACATATCATCCTTGTTTGTCGAGTCCCATATTGTAGATCTAAAGGATTATCTAGAGGACATTCATCTTGGCTTTGTTGACAACCTCATCACTGTTGTCAACCCATCTCTATCTCCCATCGAGATTTTTCTACATTAGTCTTTGCAGGGTCCTAGATTGTCACCTACTACATTGATTGGGGATGTACCTGACTAGTTGTGGCATCATCACCTAAAATGGACATAGCAACATTTGAGCAATTGTCAGAGGCACACAATACTTGGATTTGAATTCCGACATCTTCCTGTTTATGGGAGTAGCTTTTCATATCTATATTGGATTTGTTTCTTCCTAAAGGAAGAAATGTTGTTTGCAAGCAGTGGATCATGTTCTGTCTTCAAGCATTCATCACTGGCATAGGAGCTACTTCATTCAAGGGATTCCTATCCTTATTTTCTCTCTTATGGGAGGTACATTCATTGTACTATTGTGATAAAAGCAGTCCTTGGGGGGTCGCTTCAAGTCCTCCTTTCCTTCTTTCACTAGTACAATCATTTCATTTTTTCTCTTTAGGAGAGGAATTTTGTCCCACTACATTTTTCTCCTCTACTCCATTTGTGGGAGTTGCATTGGTTTGTACATGGGTACCTAATCAGGCCTTGTTCACAAGACCCATTCATGCTTGCGTTTTGCATTCATCTTAGATTTTTAGCTACTCCCTAGGTTAATCTTAAGGGGGAGCGTTGGAGTATGTAATGTCCCTTTTGGGGGGACATTGGAAAATTGAAGGACAACTTCATTAAGTATTAAAATGACTTATTTGGAGCTTAATGAAAATTAATAGAAGTCATTTTAATTTTAGAAAGGGGTTTTAAAAAAAGGGAAAAAAGAAAGAAGACAAAGAGACAGGCAGGGGAAACTGAAGAGTCACTGCATTGGGCTTTAAAAGAATAATGCAAGATTCATTTCAGTATGCTTGGTTTATGTTTTGATTACATTTCTCTCTGGGAGAATTCTGGGAAGCTTCAACTTTCAGCAGGTTTGAGGACGGAAACCCTCGAGCTTGGAGGTAGTGGACGGAAACCCATTGTCTGCTAGAGATATCACTCAGGTGTCTCACTTGTGCTTCAATTTCATACTTCTGATTATCCAAATCTGACTATAAGTTTTGTGGCTGCGATTTGGATATTTTGTTTTTCTGAGATTTAAAGCAATATTATTTCATAATCTTTTCTTAGCTCGATATACTATATTTTTTGTACATTGTGTTGGTTAAGTTGAAACAACTGCATGCAAAAATATTTGTTTGAATTTTTGTGTTAACATCTGGGAATAATACCCTACGAAGATATTACAATTTTATCAGAGCTGGTTTTCATGTCAGCCTGTGAGATTTTATGAATCACAAAGAAGTGCAGCTTGGTTGTCTAGTTACGGTTTTGGACGGCTATATTGAAATATAAAACATTATTATCCTGGAGCAAACTATATCCTTATGAAATATTGCGGAGCAAGTCTACTGTGAGGCGACTCACTTATGGTTCGATATATGCTGAGGAAATAACATTGTGGCTATATTCCTTATTGTCGTGAGAAAATAATAACACCCTGCGGGCCAGATTTTCATATCTCTAAAGTGCGTGATAAGCACCAGGCTAAAAAAATTATTTGTCATGGCATTAAGGTGTATAGAAATATTTTGTGGGGTCGTGGATTTCAAAGAAATATTTCTAAGTTAATTTAATGGTGGGAACCCGTGAGCAATCGAGATATATTATTTTGGTTTTATCATGAGCAGTCCCTCTATATTATGTTATATGATGAATAAATAAGGAGTGTCGGGAATAATAGAGGTTAATAGAATAATAGAGGTTAATAGCCTATGTTTGATATATTCATATGTTGGACTAATCTAAGGTTCGGTTTCAATTCTTCTTGCCGTGATATGAAGTGAGCGATCAATTAGTAAAAGCGACGATCAATATTTGAAGTTTGGTTTTGACTATTGTTATTGACTTTATCAAGCTGTGGATGTTATTGTGGTCTCTAATTTTATTGTTGGGGGCCGATTATTCAGGGGTTATTATTTCCTGCCGTAGGCAGGATACTATAGCATTCAATGAAATGCAATTGTTCATATTTTCTTTCTTTCGTTAGTCAATCATCTTTTTGAATTTTTTGAAATGTTTATGTATATGTAATGTTCTATAATTTCTACATTTTCAATGATTTTTCCTAAAAGTTTTTCTTTGCTTTCTCATTGGCTCATAGCTGGAACAGTCATTGCACCATGATTTTTTTGAGCTCTACTATGGACAAAAAAATATAATGGCAATTGCTAAGATCACCCGCAGTTCCATTTGCCATCCAAGTCAATGTACTTGATATATTTATTTAATATGCTCACTATTGTGTGACAAAGACACAAAGGGTTAAAAAATATGGAAAAACCTTTAATTAAAAACTTATGGCATGTAAAAAAAATATCTATCTTCTAACTATGCTTTGACTTTATTTAGACTACAAATGGACTTAGTTTCTTTCACTTTAAAAAAGACTTTTCATGTTTTAGATATTAATTGTTTTAGCTTTTTTTTTTTACAAGTTTTCATTTTCTTTTCAATTTGTTTGTTTTTATAAAAATCAAATCATATTCAACTATGCAAAATATATTTATTAGAAGTTTTCTTAAATTTTCATCCATGTTATACATGTTCAAATTATGCTTTAATATGTCTGTAAGTAAAAAATAATTCTTTTTTTTCAAAAGAATGGATATTATCATCCAAACAATTGTATGATGGCTAAATTGCATATATACTTAGCATTTTGACTACAACCTTCAATTCAAATTCAGATTCGGCAGGAACTAGATGCTATGCGTCCTTGTTAATATTTGACGCCAGACTTAGGAAATATTTCACCATGAGCCCGATAATTCTTTGGTTTCCTAAGGTCGGCAATTAAAATCTCTAAGAGGCTCAGCGTATATATATTTTGTTGAAGGAAGAGATACTGCAACGGCAAATACCAGAGCTTGCTCCTTAGAATAGGCAACACTAGAAGCTGCGTTTGAACGAAAGGTGAAGAAATGTGGATGGTACTTTGCAGTAGCCGTATGCTGTGCAGGTTGAGTTAACATGAGTAACAGGATATCTTATTTTCAATCTGGACGACTCTACTTCAAAACTGTTGAACCTTGATGTTCAGGACTGACAAAATAGTCTGAGGGTCGAATGCCATTTCCTGTTTATATTGGCATGAGTAGAATGAGGGCCCGTGGACAGTGAACAGGAATTGCGTATAGCTACTATTGTTCCAATTTGAAGTATATCATCAGCCTCAGAACAATATTCTGTCGATGGTAAATCCTTGGTGTGAAATCACTGAGTCTTTGTTGCTTTGAAAGTTGCGGCAACCTCTTATCAGTCGCTTCTCTTTTTCATAACAAGCATTCTCAGTTACAGAAGGGATGTGGTGAGCAGTAGGGCCTTTCGCATTCTGAAAATGCATATAATTTCTGGGTGGTCACTAGTTCGATTAGAGATGGGCACGGTATAAAGACATGTTTGGAACTTGGACTTATTTTACTGGGAAGTTATCAAATTGATTGGTGGTGTTTGAACAACCTTTCTAGTTGTTTCTCTTTGTCATTGCTTTGAACTTGCAGATGTTTTCCACTATGAAAGATAAAATTGCGCAAACTGGTAATGTTCAAGCAGGTCGGGACCATTCCCAGTTTTCACGCTGATTGAGGGCATCCATTCAATAGGTATTATATAGTGTTTTGTATCCCTCAATACAACAGTTCACATAGGAAACTCTTTGTTGTGGATTACTATTTTGGGGAATTTAGCAGGTTATCACAATGGTATCTGTGTTGGAGACTCAGTGTATTGGTGTGGTCAGAACTGAATAGGGAGCTGAAGCAACACAATTCCAATATTGAAGTTGATCAATGCAACTATTGTGGCAGGCTGGAAAGTCTTCACTAACGAGCCTAAGAATTCTTCATAGCTCCCACGAATGGCTAAGTGATTCTTAAAAACTTAGAAACTATGGGACTGATTCCGAAACTCTACAATCTGTTGGTTCTGGGAAAATTTATTAGCAGGTTTAATTTAGTTTGAAACCTCTGTTTTTTTGTTCATTTAGCTGTGAATGAGTTATCTACTTGAATGTGTATGTTCTGCTGCAAACACTAGTAAAAAATCAGAGAACCAGTTCACATACCAATTCAAAGACAGCTATTTGACTAAATGTTTGTCCATGGAAACACATTAAAGTGTGAAAGAGAGTAAAAACGAGAAGCAAATAGGGGTGCTTATTACAATAACAAAGATATAGGAGTATTCTGATTCAGTGAAAAATATCAAAAAACAGAACAGGAAACTCAGTGGTCAAATTGCGAGCAATCTGTTTGACGAAAATACCTCAGAGGAAAAGGGCAAAAATTACAGGTACAAACAGGGGTAGCTTCTTACAGTGCACTCTTTCAAAAAAAGAGTCCTTCAAGGTACTTTTGAATTTTTTTCAAGACACTCATTTCAAAATTGAATAATGAAATAAGAATCAATGTACCAAAATTACATGCATCAGCATTACACTTAAATCAAAAAAGAATTGAATATACATGTTGCAAATGCCTATGTAGCTGACCTGGGGGCAATTGTGCAAAACGTTGGTTGCATTTTGTGGTATTGGAAAAAATGAAGACAATGGTAGATCTGAAAAGCTAAGTTATCGATTCGGGTGCGGATGCAGATGTGGGTACAAGAATCGAGTGTGTCGATGTGTGAAATTTTTTTTGCAGGTTTTCGATGCGTTTGGGTGCGTTTATATATATATATATACACACACACATACACACACATCTAATAAAATAATATTATATTAAATTTAAATATTTAAAAAAATAAATTAAAACTTTTAATTTAAATATTTATTAATAATCTTATGTTAAATAGAATAATATTATATTTCTTTAGTAGATTATATATTTTACATTACATTAAATTTTAATTTATATAAGATAAATATTTTTCAAATTATTAAAAATAAAACAATAAAATTAAATCATATTAATTATTAATATAATGTTAACTTTTTTGATAAAAATATAATATAAATAAAATAATATAAACTTCATTGTTAAAATGTTAAAATGCATATGTAAAATTTATAAAATTTAATAAATGAATCCAAAGTAAAAACATCAAAACAAAAACTCAGAAATAAAGATGTTGTGTCTGCATCTGGTGGAGTCGCACACAAAGGCATCAGGGTGAAATCCAGAGGTGGAGACTATTGTGAAATCCGAGCCCAAATATTAATTTTGCAAGGGTGGTTTTTGTCTATTCCGTGCCCAAATATGCTGCGAACAGTTTTAATCGTGACTTCTCACCGGTAGATAGGCTGATAACGGAAATTTCAAAACAAAACTATCGATGCATGGGGATACCTTCCGGAGGCGCACAGGAAGCTCTCCACCGCCATGTGGATGCGCTCCAACGCATCCACAGAGCATCTACAAGGTGGTGGAGAGCTTCTTGTGCACCTTCGGAAGGCATCCACCTCCGCCTCCGGACGCACTTGCATCTGCATCCGAAGGGTGGGGAAGAGCATCAGTAACTAAGCTGAAAAGTAATGTTTTCTCAAAGGAATTTAATGACACCTTTGATGGTGAACAGTTAAGAGACTTGAAGAAAGAAAAAGAAATAGGTAGTTGGTTGTATATAATTGGATTACAATTGAAGTCCATGAAATCTCTAGATGGTCTTCTTTCTAAGTTGGAAGAATTAGATTCGCATTTATCTAGAGTAGACCAGTCATGTTGGAGGCTTCTGAATTGGGCTTTGCAACCCTCAATGCTCGCTTTGGTCCAGCACAGGTTATTAGAACATCCGTGTGAAGATGTGAGACTAACAGTTGCTTCTTGCCATAGTGAAAACATAAGAATAACAGCTCCTGTTGCACCATATAATGAAATACTAATGAAGGTTCTACAGTTGATTGTGGAGAGCCTACATGGATTACATAATGTCAAAGCGCCCACCTTTAGTAAGAGGGATAAGATTCTAGAAATCATGGCAAGAGTTAGGCCATTCATCATTATGTTGGATCTCAGATGTGATAAATTGATTCTTCAAATGTTTCAATGTTTCTTAACTCAATGTTGTCAATCAGGATTGCGCCTATAGCTTGATGCAGAATCTAGCTATCCTGTTGAAACATGGAAACGTTCTCGTTGATGGGAGAGAAAACGAATCTCCGGATTCTAGGCTGGTTCCTCTTGGATTTGGAATATCACTTGTGGTCAAATTTGTATGGGAAAAGATGAAAGGAATAATGTAATGAACTCTAAACCTAAGCAGGGTGATACACCAATAAATGATATGTAACTTAAATTAATCCAGCATAGATCTTTAAAGATAATTATGGCTCTCAGTACCCAGACAAACATGCAACTACAAAAGTGTTTCTATGTAAGGACCTGCAATATTTTTGCTTCGATAGGGAAGTAATACTTCACCAATTTTCTACAAAAATTAGGACACAAACAAAAGACTTGTAATAGCAAGTATCAAGATTTAAAAATGTAATAAGGAATGCAGCTTAGATGAAGGGCTAACACAACATCAAAGCAAATAAACTCACAGTATTACACTTCAAAACAAATGGGAAGGAACAGCTATCTCTATATATCAATGCTGTCAAAACTCTGCTACAAAATGCCCTTACAATATATTCACAAGTTTGCAATGTGCCAAAACATGTGAAGAAAAGAAGGTCCCCCAAAAAGAGGTCAAAATACAATGATATAGGTATCAAATCTGAAAGGGTCGGATGCATGAAGAAACTCCATAAAATCAAGGGCAAAACTATCAGAAACTGAAGTCTAAGTGCTCCAACAACTCCAACAAACCATGCATAACCAAAGTGCAACTCAAAATCTCCCCAAAACTGCTCCACATCTCCAAAAATCATGCATATTTGGTGG
>MU225985.1:208003-219959 GCA_018584345.1 Thuja plicata
CAAAACTATCAGAAACTGAAGTCTAAGTGCTCCAACAACTCCAACAAACCATGCATAACCAAAGTGCAACTCAAAATCTCCCCAAAACTGCTCCACATCTCCAAAAATCATGCATATTTGGTGGGGGCTCGGATATGAAGAAAAAGCCTGTCAAAACATGAGTATAACTGCTAGAAACTGATAGTGAACTGCTCCAAAGAGATACTCAACTGATACTACCTAATGCTAAACTCAAAAAAGGAACTCAAAGATGATGGAACTGTCCCTAAACTGCCTCCAGAACTGAACATAACTGAGAAGCTCTTCCTTTATCAAGATGATTATCTCAAAATAAGTCAACCTTGGTTATACATTTATTTATTTCATATATTCTGCAAAAATCTTATATATTTTTTTTCCAAATTATAATCAATCTATTTAATATCTAATAAATAACAAACTTATATATAAATATAAAAATAGAATAAAATTCTATTTAATATATCTAGTTATAAATTAAAGTTTGTTCTTTATTAAACATTAAATATATTGAATATAGTATCAAATCTAATTTTAATAATATAAATTATAATATAGTTTCTATTTAAGTTAAATAGATAAAGAATTTATCTATTTAATTTAAATAGAAACTGAGAGTATAATTTATATTATTAAAATTAGTTTAGAAAGGAACAATATATATAAGATTAGCACCTAATATATTAATAAAATAAATAAAAATAAAACACTTGGAAAACCTATGCATTATAACTCGAAAGTTATTTCATGGTCAACATGACCTTTCAGAACAAATATCTCTGCTTTGAAATACAAAGCCATGTGACTAGGCTATCGTGGCATGCTGAAAGGCATTCGTATCCTGCTGTACATGTCAGGGCATCTCGGACTCCAAATGATATTGTAATATAGCAAAGGGCATCGGTTTATGTCATTTGTGCTTTTCATACTTAGGCAATTTCCAGATTTTGAAGATGAAGAATAGCTAGGGTTTGTTGCCGCTGCCATGAGATCATTGTTTGAAGTTCCTCTCTGCATTTTGGGCTTTCACTGTTGAAGGCTCGGTTTTTTGTTTGTTGAGCTCGTACCTTGCTAGTGTGGAGGCTTGACTCTCAACCTGGAGCTCACGTCTTTTATTTGTATGCTCAAACACGGGCTATTTGATACTTAGAACTCGGGTCTGCCTGAAGCTCGACCTTAAACCATGAGCTCTTTCCCACGCAGGCCCTTTGTGAGAAGATAAACTTTGGACCCAGATGTGACAGGGATCTCACTTTGGATCTAAGGCTTTGGCTAATAAATCTCGAACTTTGACAGCGAACCCATGGCTTGAGCTTTCCTTGTGTATACACGGACTGTGGTTATTACCTGGGTTCTCGCCTATGAGATAAGTATATCTCATTCTTGCTCACCTTGCTGTTTGAAATTCATCTTTCTCTGTAATAGTTTGTGTTTATTTCACCGAGAATTGAAACTCGGGCTTTGTCTGCATCCCTAGCATGGAGAAACGTGGGTTTGAGCTGCTGGTTCCATGACGAAAATCTCTGCATTTTCCTCCAGAATTTGAAGCTGCTTGTGGTTATGTTGTTGTCAGAATGCTGAGAGTCTGCTGTTGATTTGATGCTTCTCACCGCCTTCTTCTGTTGATATTGTCATTTTGCCCGCGGGTAAGGGATTCACTTGTTTGAAACAAATATACATATATATTTATCTTTGAATCTGGCTATAACATGAAACGTTGGCCTCTTTGTTGCTTCATATGTTAGTGAACATTATTTAAAACCCTTTAACAAATTTCCATTACCGAAACGCCATTGCCCATTGCTGTTCATTTCATTTTCTTTCTATGGCTTGAAATTCTTTGTTTGAATTTCTTCTTCACTTAAAAAAAAAAACAAGAAGCTAAAATTTTTGAACGCTTTCTGCTGAAAGATTGAACTGCTTGTACATGGGCTATTCTTTTGTGACTTCAGTGATATTTACTAAAGCTTGGCTATGGCTGTCATGCCTTTTGATTTGTGACTGGCATTTGCTTTAAAGCTTTGAGCTTTTAAGAACAGCTAACCATTGTATCTTGCAAAATCGTTTAAGATTTTGGGTTTTCTTCATTTTTATAACAAACTTGAGATACCCACATGCTTATTATAATTGTTGATGAACCTCAGATGAATCCGTTCTCCATTTCTTGTCTGTAACCTTCGATATGGATATCTTTGTGTAATATACTGTTCAACTTGAGCTCTTTTTTAGATGGGAAGTGTGAACCTGTGATGCGCTACTTTGGGGTTTTATACTCAGTCTTTGCTTTGTGATACACCTTTAATATGAAACACAGATTTTGTTGGCACTTTAGATGAAAGTTTCAACAAAGTCGACCTTATTTTGTCTACAAACCAGCTTGACTGGTGTTCACTGTATTTCGTTTATAATAATTTTGTTTGTAAACATATACATCTGATAGACTACCTTGAAACTATGCTTTGTTGGTAGCTAAATATACATAGCAGAGCTGGACTGTCACTTCTTTTGCATAAAAAATGTTGCAGATTTTTTCTCCTTTTCATTTGAATATGCTGTAATAAATTACAACTATTATGCCTGGATCTTTCAATGTTTATTGAATTTACTGGTTTCTTTGTTCCATGACTTGATTCCATAGTTGTGCTATTTATTTCATAATTCTGTTTCTTCTCTGTTATAATATTAAATGCTGGCCCTGCTTATACACATCTTGTATTTTCTGCCTTTTGATGCTATCAATGGCTGCTTCTTATTTAGTAACAGTAACATTTGTAGATGCTTTCATGCTTCTGATTTACTTTTAACAAATGAACATGCTTTCCACTGTTAAAATCTGCAATTGAAACACAAAACTTGATACCCCAACACCATGGTTGTTGCTGCCTCATGATCAACTGAAAAGAATTGGATCTTATAATTCTCCATGACTGTAGCTGTATTTTTAATCACATTCAATCTTGGTCTTGCACTTAAGGTGACATTTGTGATAATATCACGTCATTTGATAACAGTAACAATATCACTATTGTTTGAATATTATGCACTCTTATTTCCATTAATTTGACCTCTATATTGCCTTTTCTTATACTAGCAGACAGGTGTTCTTTGTTGTTCATTTTCAATACTATCTCTTCCTGTAGCAAAATCATCTGGATTTCTGTAGCATGCTATCTCATTTTCTTGTAAATCTGATTCTTTGTTTTACTGTTATACCTTTTATGCACTGTCTCTTCTAAAGCTTCTCATATGCATAGTTTAATCCCTCATTGCAAGGTATCTAATCTTTACTTTGTACAATAATAAGGTATAGAATTACCTCATTTCTTAGATTCCGCCATTCTGTTTCTGATACTTGATATTCATCTTAGCCTCCTTACTGTTCTCAGCACATTAATTTATCCCTCATGGGGTTCGAGCACGGGCTCATGACTCCCGTCAGTTGTATTCATGACATTAAGCTCATTTCCTTTAAATACTTTTCATTCTGTAACCATGTGTATCCGATCTACTTGGCTGAAAGGTTTCATGACGAAAGTCATGTCCCTTCAACAGCCTGTCTTCTGCCGCTCCATGATTTGGCCAGAAGATCCCATGCCTGAAACTTGAGCATGTCCCCTCAACAGCCTCCTCCAATCCACCGGTCTTCATGTCTTTGCCTCTCCCTAGCTTCAGTCGGAAAGTTTCGTGCGTGAAATGTATGTACGTCCTTTCAACGACCTACTTAGCCTTCGTACCTATCTGCACATGAAGCAAACAATGTTAAGAAATAAAGTGTTTTCTGCGATGTGATCATTCTTTCCAACAGTTTCATTTAGGCATTCTGATCTACATTTCTGTAAATGCAATCAAGTATATAACTAGAAGATAGTTTAATCCTTCTCCATTGCTCAGTTCATATGAACTGACCCATTTTATCACTCTTCTTTTGCAGGATGACTTGGAATACTTCGGGATGCAGGACCAAAGATTCGGCAGTGTTCAACTCTCCACGAAACACCAAGCAATGGGGGGGCCTAACCTGTCTTTCTTTTCTCCTTTTTTACATTTACAGAAATGTAAATTGCCCTTTAGTTCCTGCATTTGATTTCTGCATTCAATTTAAGAAACTGAAATGCATGCCGGCATTTACCTACTGCCACGGGATGTGTGGCGTCATATGACATATGAATTTCTCATTTGTACATCTTTGAAAAGTACTTTTCATTTATGTTTTTAAGAGCAACCACTGCTTGTGTGGTTAATTTAAAGCTGTACTTTCATGTCTGAAATGCAAGCATATCTTTCATTATCTGTTACGCTCAAAAATTTGTATAGTGCTTTGTTCAAAAATCTGAAATAAGTGTCCCTTAATGTGATGTTCTGATGTTTTCAATTGTAATGTTGAACATGTACTTTCTTTCTCTGAATCCTTTACCATTCTGCAATTTTAAAACAGCAACTCTAAAATTCAAACTTGAACAGAAAACACTTGTCAGTTTATCGATTTAGTGTGAACTAAAATGATAACACTCAATTCAGGAATAATCATCCAGACAGTGTGAGGGCTTATATGCAAACTATTATGTCCTTAATCTTAGATGAGGATGATGACATATGGAAGCAGTTGCAATCAGATTTGTTGGCAATTTGGAGAGGGGAGCATAAAATCTCACCCATGGCTTATGATCTCTCAAAGGGATTGATTAAATGCCAATTAATAGTTCACAAATATTCAAATAAGCCATATCATATACAAAATCAAAATGTAGTTCATGATTCAATATTCATCAATCAAGATTCGCTAATCAGAATCATAAGGATTCTCAAAAAAATCCTCTTCATCTCCAACTGTTGCAAGTTCAAGATCATTTGAACCCAAAGTGGTTCCACTTGTACTAGATGCACCATGTGTCGGGATGTAATCATCAACATCATAATTTGAAGTGAGTCTAGTAAGATCCTCAACAGTTGCATCTGAGTTGGCACACTCAGGGGCTACATCCCAAAGCTTGGCTGCCCCAGCCTTGTAGTGTTCCTCCTTACGTGACAAAAGACACAAGTTGGTATGAATGTAAACCAAGTCTTCAGATTTTTTTGAGCCCAACCGGTTACGCTTCACTAAGTGGATAAAGGAGTATGTACTCCAATTCCATTCAGCGGCAGAAGAACTTGTAACCTGGACAGTGTTCACAAAATTAAACATAAAAATGTAAAGCAAATTAAAGAATGTTAAATACTAAATTGTAGAATACAAGTGGTAAACAAAAAACAAAAAAAAAATTACTTGTGAGAGGACCTTGATTGCAAGAGGTTGTAGAAGCTTAAATGGTTGACCATAGAGGTACCACCATGTGATAGCTCCCATGTCGTATTGGTCCTTTATTGAAAGTGGACTATGTTTTATTCCGGAGGCAAATAAGCCAAATTTTGTCCAAACTTTTTTGTGCATTTCATCATCTTGGAAGAGTCTTTCAAAAGCTTTGTAGCACCCATTAGCAACTTCTTCATCTGCATATGGTGCTACTCTATCTGGCATAGCAAGTACTTCAGCACTATAGTACCTCGGAGATAAGGCATATGCAAGGAAGTGCAATGGTGCAGTCATCTTTTCCCAACGATGATGAATTTGTTTCCACCGTATTGCATAAGGTTTCACATAGTATGGGGTCATTCTCATGTTTTTGTATTTCAAATTTTACCTTCTCCACCAATGTGTCCATGCCACCATAGGCATCCCCCAAACAAGGTTTATCTGTGTCTACAAATCGGAGCATAGTCATGATAGGCTCGGTGAAATCCAATAGAAATTGCACACAAGCCCACCAACTGTCATCCAAGACCAATGTCTTGACCTTTTGGGCCCCTCTTTGAATTTGAAGCCTTCCACATACTCCACTGGTTGGAAATAACCATTTGGCTCAATGCCTCTTGCACCTTGACAAGTCGTCTCATAACAATAGTATGAGGCGCAAATCGGGTCTCTGCAACCTAAATAAGTTAATAACAATATGTCAATAAATATTAAGCAAATTTATATCCAAATTGATAATTGAACATGACATAAAATTTATTAATATTAAATAAATAAAGTAAATTTAGTAATTACACTTACCTTCAACAACTCCAATTTGGAGAAAGATCTAAATATCGATTGTGACAATTGGTGGTTCGTCACAAACATTTGGATCTCCTCCCCCTCTTAGTATATTTGGTGAACCCAATCTATTTGAGGGCCAAGGGCCAACTTTCTGCATCACCAAGTTCAGGGAGTGTACGGTGCATGGTGTCCAAAAAATGTGGTCATATTGTTCCTCAACCAAAGCACCTGCACCCCTACAATTTTTTGCATTGTCCGTGATTACCAGGATCACATTCGCACTACCCACCATCTCTATGGTCTCAATGAGAATTTTGGAAATAAATTGTGCATCTTTCACTTCCCCTTCACAATCAACTACCCTCAAAAATATTGCCCCTTTGGGAGACACTACAATCACATTAATCAATGGACAGTTTCTTGTATCTTTCCATCCATCGGAAACAATAGAAACACCCGAAGTTTTCCAAGAATTTCTAATTGGTTGAAGAGATCTCTCTATAGAAGTCCTCTCTTTTTGCAACAGGGTAGTACACACCTTTTCATACCCGGGACCTGTGTAATCAATCGGTGCTTTATTGATGGCTGCCACCATCTCCTTCCAATATGGTGATCTCACCAAGTTGAAAGGAAGACCATTGGCATAGAGGCGACGTGTAATGGCTTGATCAGCAAACTCTCTTGCCTCCATTTTAAATGTCGTGGCTAATGGACCTCTTTTGCAGGTGGTAATTTCTACTTCTTTCTCTTCCACTTCCGATACAAGTACTTGCAAGAATGGATGTTTGGAGGATTCAACTGGTTTAGTGGGCAATTGCATTTTTTTCTTTTCGGATGGAGGTTGATAAGAAGTTTTTTTTAATCTATTAACCAATTTATCAGCCACTTCTTGTTCTTTTATATATCATGCTATTTGTGCATTAGACATCGCCTTCCCATCTTTGCTTCCTTTGCACATTTCTATTCCTTTACCAGAAGGGCCCATACAATGAAATTTGACCAGAGAAAATGAGCTATTGAATGGTTTACTGTCACATACATTACACTTCCAAAGATATGAGCCAACTCCTGAAACCTGTGATATTCTTGTGGTATGTCTCCATAAAGGAGATCCTACATCAATTTTGAATTTATCGGCTCCTTGCCCTCCAACTTAACTTTGACTACCGCTAGCGGCCATTCTTGCACAATACAATCTAATTTCTTGCTATAATAAGAAATTAAATAAATTTAAATTAGAAAATTCAAGAAAACTATGAACATCAAGCATGCTAGTGCAAAAAAAAGATACAAAAATATTAAAATAGATAACTAAACTTGTTTCTTTATTTCTTTAAAAAAAATGGAGAAAATATGAAAATTTTCTTCCCAAACTTGAGAAAATTCTTTAAAGGACTCAAGAATGGGATCAAATGCTTACCTTAGACGCTTAGAACTCCTTTGTGGAAGCTATCTTGCACCCCACGAACGATCACCAGAAATCGATGAAGATATTCTAGAATCTGTTAGGACCTCAAAATGCAGAGGTGTTTTTATGTATATGTATATCCTTTGTCTCTGCATTTCATTATGTGTCCTGAAAATTTGTAAGTGTTGAAATCATGGTCTTACCTTGGTACCTTCATGTCCTTCGCTGTATTTTGATGTTGACTAGTGATAACTAGTTGCCATCTTCTTAAGTTGTGAGTTGTGTCCACCAATACATTGGTTTACTGACCCCTCATATTAGGGTTCACCTTTAAACAGTCATTGTTATGAAATGGCTTAAGTCCTTTGTCCTATATCCCTAAACACGACCCCTTGAGCTCTCACGATGAAGTAAACTTTTAGTCCACATGCATATTTAAAAACCTTAAGTGGATATCCTCCACGTCCCCTCTACACGAAGCTTCAGACTTTTTTCATCTTAGCAAGATGGTGAGGTAACAAGTTGCAGTTTGATGAAGGCTTCCCCTCATTCCCTCACAGTTGGACATTGGTTAAGGATTTTAACCATGAGATGGCGGGGCAAAGATGAAAAAGATGGTGATGTTTCATCCCGCAGTCCCTTGTAGTATGTCTCCTGTTCAAGGTTGGAATCGCAGGAGTTTGGGATAAAAGAAGCAAGGAAGATTGTCTACCCCACATCCCCATAAAGTATCGACAAATGTGAAGTAATGATTGAGGGATCCCAGGGAAAGGGAGTGGTGAAAGTAATTGTTATCCCCCAATCCCTCATGTTGATTCCGAAGAAGGCTCAGTCTACAAGAATACGGGCATCGAGGAGCTTGATAACAAGTGTTCCCCGCATCCCCTCGAGTTTGGTGACTATCTCATATTATCGACCATGGGAGTCCAGGTATGATGAAGTTGAAGACAAGTGCTACCCCGCGATCCTCACATGATTTAGTGAGAAGAAAGAAAAGGTGGCGAGACGTCAGGGCGTGAAGAAATGAAATGAAAGACACTTACCTATGCCTGTGCCTATCCTTGAAGTGTGGGTGCTCACAAGGTTCCTTCACCTATGCCCGTGCCTATCCTCAAGTTGGATCACTTGTTAAGAGCTCGTCGAAAAGGGTATAGTTGTGTCCTAGTGTTCTGTAGGGAAATTTCCTTTGGTGGCTTCTAGAACAAATCTAGAAGTGCTTGGAGTTGGCTTAAGTACTACGTCTCCATGGTGATCCTTGGGAAAATCTAAGTACCCCTTGTACTTTGTCTAAGGAATTCAAGACCTTTCCCTTGCTCATCTTATTCTCTTGGGGTTAGTCTTATGCTATTGCCAAAGTCATGAATCGACAAATCGATTTAATCCTCGATGCAGAATGCAATGCTCTCGTATGGTAGTCATGTTTAAGGCAAATGTTTAAAAAAATATTTTCATGTAATCTTATGCATGATTTACTCTTGTTCTAAGGGTTTCTTGGTGGGGCATTACACCTTAAGCCATAAGGGAATGTTTTGTGAGTATTACGCCTAGAGCATGTCAACATTATGCCATGGATAAGCAACATGTCCATATTGCTCTTTGAAGTGGCCTACATCCTGGTTGGTGAACCATATCTTTCTATAGAAGTTTTATTATCAATGCAATGTGTTGAACAATTAATTTGATGAGTATGTTTTGCTTCAAAATATTTGCTAAATATCTATGCATTGTTCTTGTGCTTTCTTTGACTCCTATTTTACTTTAATAACAATATGTGCTCTGTCAGGAATTTCTTCATATTCAGCCTAAAAAATTATTTTTGGACTCGCCCCTCACATTACCAATTTGTGTTGTAATTTTGCCCATAGTAATCAATTGTTATTTTGTTAAATAAATCGATGGGGCAATTGGACCTTCGGCAGGTGGTGTGCAGTCTCACATAGCACAATTTCCACTAGTTGCATAAAAATTGTAATGTCCCTCAGACGGTTCATACTACAGTAGAGGTTGGCCTATAATCAAGGGTTCTCATAGGTCAGCAAAGTGGTTAGGGGATCCAACCAAGGGTTGTGGAGCTTAGCAAGGAGCTTTATAAGTCGTTTTGGATAGTTTGAGACAGTCTCCTATTTTTTAGGAGAGGTTCCTATTTTTTAGGGATTGACTAGGAGTTGACCGGAACGCATCAAGAGACCTCACGAATCATTCTGGAGGCTTTGGTTAGAGTTCCTATTTTTAGGGAGGATCTCTAATTTTTAGGAGGCGACTGTCAGTTCGCCTATTATATTTAGAGTTTAGACATCGCCAAGTTAGCACATGTATCATCAGTTTTCAGTTTGGGATGGCCAAGTGATGGGGTTTGAATAAAAAATTAAGTATTAAAGTATTGACTTTAATATTTAATAAAATAAAATAGAGTGATTAACAATGTCACTTTATAAGAAATTACAGGTCTCCCTTTGGAGGGAATGCATTTTATAAAAGATAAAAAAGAGGGCAACAAAGGGTATTAAAAATTCCCCAAGATTGATGAGGAGAGAGCCATGCTCGTGAAGAATGATTTGGACTATGTCAATCTGTCAAATATCAAACGCATTTGGGCGTTCGTGATCAGGGCTATCATGGAGTATTTCACCCTTGACAGCAGGTTCTCTAAGGTATACAATTACCATTTTGTCCTGGTTAATCACTTCCGTCATGACATTAGGGTTTGTTTTCCCTACTATCTTTTAAGTTCGCTCAACTAGAGCATTATTGATCATAGGGCTAAATCTTCCCCTATTTTACATGAGGGACTAATTTTGTTGATAACGGACTCTGTTAAAAACCATATCCCTGATCCTATTCCTAAGAGTATTGAGAATGTCAAGAGGAAGAGTATGGAGGTGCCCACTGGTAAGATTAAAGCTAAAAAAAGCCGTAAAGGCCCTGTTGAGGCTGATATATCTTTTTCAATTTATGACGACATTGAGGGGATGAGAACTGATGATGAACAGGAAATCGAATCCTCTGAGAATGAGGGTTTCACTGGGAAACTGAGCAATAATGAAGAATTGGATACTAAAACCACCATTAACATTGAGCCTTTGGGTGGTAAAGGTGAAATTGAGAATAACCAGAAGAAGGAGAACACCACCCTGGATGAAATCACTAATGAAATTGACAATATCATTGATACCCACATGGAGGACCACATGGTCAATAATGATGTTGAGGAAGAGTAGAACCAAGATTTTCAGGATTCTCACAGGGAGTCAGTGTACATGGATACCCACAATGATGACTACACTGTCAAAATTGATGGAGAGGAAGACCATAATCAAGATTGTCAGGATCTTCACAGGGAGACGGGGTATATGGAGGAAACTGATACTGACAAGGGCAATACTGAGAACGAGGAGGTGATTATTACCCCAGATGAGGAAGCTGCCAAATGTGATAAAGATGACACAGCTAATAAGAATGAAGAGTATAGCCAAGATATCCCAAAAGGTGAGTTTGAAGTGAAGAATGATCAGAACATGAGGAGCCTTGATGACGATCTCCGTGAGAGAGAGGTTAATGTCAAAAGGGTGGCTACTCTTTCCTTTCTTCAAATGGCCAGAAATAAAGCGGAGAACAGCTATAATATGGATAAATGGATTCAGGACGACATCAAGAAGATTCAAGCTAATTATAAGAACCTAGAAGAAAGAAACTCTTTGCTGGAGGATATTGTGGACAAAATGCGCAATGATGCTATCATGTACCGGCAAGGGAATGATGTTTTTGATAAGGTTAACAATATGGATAAAAAGATTAGCACCATGGTAGATAATAGGCTCAAAAAAATTACTGACAAGGTTAACAACAACAAGGCTCTTCTCAAAAAACTTACAACTATTAGCAAAATGGGTATGAAAAACTTTGTTGACAATCTGAAGTCTCTGTATACCCTCCTGGAAGGTAACTACAATGACAAGGATAGGCAAGAGGATGATGGTCCTCAGGAAATTCATATTTCAGGCCCGGGTACTAGGACTCGCTCCAGCACTAAAAAGAAAGCCGATGTTCAGATCAAAGACATCACCAAGCTGCGGGACTCGATCTAGAGCATGGAATTGCAGATGGTTGAAGTTCAAATGCTGGAAGATCAGATGGAAGTTGTGTAGCTTCAATGCTGGAACTTTTTGGTTGCTAGAAGTTTTTTGTCTCTTGTCTGCTGGAAGCTTTTTGGTTGTTAGTTGTTTAGTTGTTTTGGTTTGAATTCTAATGTTTAATCTGGGGTTTGGCCCTTTTTTGTTGTACTGTCATGTTTGACAGATCTGTCATGTCCCCTTTCTAGAGACATGTTCTTCATGACGGATTTGCCTATCATCGACTCTCGTAGGCAAATGGTTTGGAGAGAGAGTCATTTTGCAGATCAGATGGTCATATTTGCTCTTGAAGAAGTGATTAAGAGATTATATTTTATTATTATG
>MU225985.1:221163-251947 GCA_018584345.1 Thuja plicata
ATGATATATTGGCTTTGCCCTGTCATTTCATTTCATATTGGTATTGTTATCTCAATTGCATTTGGTGCCCAAACAATAAACATATTGAAACACAACATTGAGAACAAAACAATTCAGTGCATGCCAAGTGTTTGACAAATTGTCTCGATCCAGTTTGGGGGTTTTTCAGTGGCCTTTATAGTAAGGGTCATTACAAGATCGTTGTTGTTTTAGTTCTTTATTGTCTATCTTTCTGGTACTTTGTAAAGGGTTTCGGGGTCCATTCAAAACCTGTTGTTACCTTAATCAAAAACAATGTCACTTTATAATAAATTATTGAAGTAATAAAAGGACCCGATGTCCTAGGGAGATAATGTTGTTTTAAAAAGGGGGCCATTGAGGGGTATTAACACGTGAATAAAAAATAAACTTAATTAAATAAAGTGAAAACCTTAAAAGGGCCAATTAGGGTTTGAAGTCAATAAAGTAACATGAGGAGGCATCATTTCTTTATTATGAGATCAATTTCAGAATTCTTTCATAGAGCAACTCTTGCCAGGTATTTTCTAAGGATGAAAACTCTTGAGAATTGTGAATTGGGCGAAAACCCAATTCACCATTGAGGGGAATCTATACAAGGTTTCCATTTTGCTACAGTGGATGATTTACATGCAGATTTCACGGGTTTTCTTACAGCAATAAGGTTTCTACGGTTTGGTGAGTTTAGATCAGAACAATTTAATAAATAAGGATGTCACCTGGAGATTGATTGGGCATTGTTTGATAATATTTTGGCACCATTTTGGTATGGTTTTGATGAGGGTTTTGTGAGCAGATCATAAATTCATATTGCAGGCTCAAAAATCAGAATTTTACATTGTGAGTTTCTCTTTATTTCCACTTTGGAAGGTACGGCCAGCTTGAAGGTCAAACCGTGCTACTTTACAAGAGGGTTTCATTCAATATTGAGGTCGATTTGATATCATTTGCATAATCAGACTTTGTATCAGACATCAAAGGATTCAATCCATCAAGGGTTTCATCATTTATAATCTCTATACATAGCACTGATCATAAGGAGGACTTTGTGGCAAGATTTGAAGGTTTGGCACCTCAAATCAGTGTTTACCAGCCATCATATCAGTCGGATAACAGACCTGTCTACATCACTTGGAAGCTCATATCATCTCCAATTAAGGTTTAACATCATCTACAACGAAGGGCAATCATTTCGGGTATGTTGTGCATGTTTTGTGAATCCAAATCTTTAATTTGGATTAAGTTTGTAACTGCTGTCACAGTCTGAAACTTTCATATCAGACCTGTTATAAGTTGTAATCAAACCTGGTTTCTATCAATAAAGGCATAATTGGATGTGGTATACTTGATAAGTTTTTTTGCAGTCATTTGTTTATCAGTTTTATGCATTTGTTAATGTATTGGCATTGAGAAACTTCCAAACAAACATCAGAAAATATCAGTATTCCACAGGGACGCGTCCCCCCCAAAATCTCGAAGTTTCCGAGATGGGGACGTTTCAAGGACGGGAGGTCTCCTCAAAAACGTCTCTCCACCATCCCCCCACCTCCACCACGTTTCTCCGTCTTCCACCACGTTTCTCCGTCGTCTCGGAGACGTTTCCTTTGTTTTTTGGCCAATAGGAGACGTCTCCTTCAGAGGGGACTCCATTTGAGGATGCCATGAAGTTTTTGAGATGCCCAGAAGTCCCCCAACATCGAAGAAACTTCCAGGCGTCTCCTAGACTTTTCTTCTAAAAAGGTCAAAAAATTAAAAAGATAAACTTAAACTTTAAACTTAAGTTTTAACCCTAAGTTTAAGTAAGTTGTTTTTTTTATTTTAAAGATTATAAATAATAAAATATTAAAGGAATGCCCAAAACTTAAAAGTTTAAAGTTTAAACTTATTCCCTAAAACAAAATTATATTTCACATGTAAAGTGAATACCAAGAATCTGATCGGTTGTAACCTAACGGGAGGCGTCTAGACTGGGTGAATCTTATTGTTTCACTGTGCACAGATTTTTGGGAAGTTTGGAATCTATTCAGGGCGTCAAAGGTTGCCCTAAGTGAGCACTAGCTTCAAACCATTGCTGGCCATGGAGTTACAGGGGTCCAAGTGCAAGGAAAAGAGGTCGACTGCAGTTCCAGACGTGCATTACCCTATCCATGATTTGATGTTCATTTCTGAAGCTTAACATCAATATAAAGTTTTGTTCTCTCACCTCAAATGGGTGGATTACAATGACATCAAACTAAGGTCTGATTGCATTATTATATCTCAGTATATTACTATATTCTGAAATAGACAACACCATTATTGTTTAAATAAAATCTGTAGCAGAATTGGAATGAAAGAAAGTACTGTTATTTCTGTTCATGAATGCTTTTTTTTAGTAATTTATGAGTAATCATGCAAAGAACTTTACCATAAACCTGCCAAACAAATACCATTTCCATGTAAAAATCAGAAACTATACGGTCAAAATAAGGGTAACTGTTTGCTATAACATCAGATACATAAATTTTAAAAGAAAAGCAAAATTTGGAGCAGATTTTGACATTTGTCGTTTGAATTATTAAACAATGAATACTACTACGAGACTCTAGTTATTATGTTATACGTCTTTATCTTTTTAAAACTAATAGTAATTTTTTAAGTATTATCATTATGTCAGCACCGCTCCCCAGCCGTCCCCCAGCGTTCCCAAACTTAGGCCCCAAGTATCCCATCCCCAAAACGTGTTTCCCCGTCCCCCCAAGGAAATGTCCCCAAACCCCGTGGAACACTGGAAAATATTCATACACTCAAAAATCAGAACTAAAAAACTTTTCATGCCAAGTGTTTCACAAAATATCAAACAATCAAAAGTGAAAACTTCAGTCAGATTTGAGTGGAGATATTTCAAAAATCCTCACAACTAGTGGGAATGTGCTACAAGTTTATACTATTGTTTGGTTGAAAAGCTACATACAAGGGGCATCTACTCCGCCAAAATTTGCTTCAGACTTGCACCCAGCTTCAGTTTTATTAAAAAAAATTTAATACAGAATGTATGCCTACATGCGAACTTGCATTATCATTCTCGCATTTGGCAACGCTCTGCCTAATAACTAGACTTGGTCCACGGGACTCAATAAGAACCATGTCCTTGGTCTCAATAGGAATATGTAGGGTGGTTATTCCTGTTCTCCGCCTAGAGCTCTGTAATTGTGGGCAGACATAAAAGGAATGCAATATTTTAGATAAGATTACACAGGGGTATATGGTCATAGGGAATCAATAACCAACAATTCTGCAGGAGTCCAATTTTTGTAGTACAGAGTGCATCAGGAATATTTATGTCTGCGTTTCTCCCTTTATCAGTTTATCTATTGGACCTGGGAAAATGAATTGTATTCGCAGCTGCTACACAATGTGTAAGACCGAAGACCTTTTTGATAAGATATGTGATGTATCTCAGTACTAATTGTTCCTTGTCAAATGAACTCCATATTTGAAGCGGTGTTTCTTCCCATAGTTTCATTAAAAAGGTACTCTGTTGTCATAAACATCTTTCAAACACCAACTTTTTATAGTGGTTACAAATAATAATAACCCTCGAAATGCCGTGCATTGATTATAGCAGGGACTTGCACCGTGCAAACATAGCGCTTGAAGCAATTGTCATACACAATTAAATGCAAACGAAATATGAAGCTCAGATTAGAATCCAGATTTTTTATAGTCTTTCTAAAGCAAGACATTATGCCCGAAATTCAAGAAGGGAAATGAATACGTCCAGGCCTAGTTGGATCAGTAAAGAAATACAATATAGCAATCGTGCTCAACGGAATTCATGAAAAAAAAGAAATTGAAATGAAGTGATTCGAATTGACTTCAAAACAAAACTTTATGCAGATGTTGCTGAAAGAGCTTACCACATATGAAGAAGTTTCCCCACTATCCAGCCCTTTCAGCTTGTGGGATCCGGATGAAATAAACGATTATCCCACGCATGTGATCAACAATCACCAGATCGTGTATATTTCTTCTCGCTTGCATTGTTGGAACTCCTTTTAAAATGTTGGCGTGTATTACCGAACGTTACAGAGACGTGCAAAGCAATCGAATCACTTTTGAATGAAATTAAATAAGAGTAGAGTGTTTTCATGTTGACATTCCGGCCCGGCAATCTGTGGATTCAATTTTGAATGACAAGTTTCGATATACCTACTAATTATGTATTTGACTTCCCTTAAAATTTATAATATATTTTAATATTTTTATTATAAAAAGTCTACAATGATAGTGATTTTATTGACATACTTTTTGGTTTATATGCCATATAAAATATTATTTAGTGTTTTAATATAGAAATTTTTTACATCAAATCTTCATTCAATATATTTTGATTTGTCCTCATATAAAGGTATCTTTTAGAATCATGGGTGTTGGTTTATATGCAATATAAAACATTACTTACTATTTTAATATAGGAAACTTTTACATCAAATTCTTATTCAGTATATTTTCATTTATACTTATATAAAGATGTTTCATAGAATGAAGGGTGAACATCATTATAATTTATGTTTTATTTTTTAAATAATTGCTCCAATCAATGTTTTGAAGGTGGATTTTATAATATCAACAAACAATGACTTAAAAACAACAAACCTTTCATGTTAGAAAGATAAAATTACAAAGATAAAATTTATTTATTCCTGAATATTTCAAAATAGATATAACTAGCACTTGTACCAAAAAGAGGTACAATAGTTATGTCAATAGTACAATATATTTTGGGGGATGATCGCGATGTGTGACGGTTGTGTCACGAGCCTTGCAAGTGCAAGGTCTGATGTTCGATTCCCACCAGCAAGAAAGTGGTCATAGCAACCCCACTATCTACATCATTCTCTGATCATTCAAAGTGATATATGTAATGTTAAAAATTAATCTGAGGTGTTAATACCTCCACATTTGTGCCACCACGGGGATGGGGTCCCCCATTGTGACCCCAATCAAAAAAATAGTACAATATATTTTGAATTATATATTAGAATATATAAAATGTAAAAATTATGTATATTAGTGATAATTGTTTGTAATGTAAATGAATTGAATTTTACACATAAATCTACAAATGAATGCAAATTAAGTTGAAATTATAAATTATACAAAATGGTTTTACAAAGTTAAATCAAAATAATTAGAATCAAAATAATCAGGAAACTAAAATAACTGTAATTTAAAAAATAAAATTAAATAAATAAAAATGTAATGTATAATTTGAATAAATAGAAAAAAATCAAAATAATAAAATATATAAGCAAGATGCTAAACCCTAAAATTAATGTTGAAAATAGTTTTGTTAAGATCTAGTATTCAAAAATTACAAACTTTAAGCTTATTTTGTAATCCTATTTATGAGTTTGTTAGTTTTTTTTCTATTAGACATAGTGTTACCAATTTAGTTTGCATACTAAATTGGTAAGTTGATATTACTTTTACACTGAATTATGGATTGGATAGTTGCGGTCCTAAGTTGCAGAATTGATTGAATTCAAAAGATAAAGAACACGTGCAGTATGATAATTGTGAACATCAAAAGATTGCATAAAGGTACACATCTTTAACATTAATATTCAACTTATGAAGATGAAATACATTGCAATGCATTCATATTATCAGGTTATTGTACTCTTGGTATTGATCATACTCAAATTTGCAGATTCAACCAGCCAACCAACATTCATGCATAAATATCATTTCACATGACACTTACATACAAACATTGATTGACTAATTGTATCCACTAACCTAACATGTGGACTTGATAGTGTGTGCAAGCAAGTGAGACTAAAGTATATTCAAATACAGAAAGAAATATGATGCAGGAATTTACAAGTTGCAGATGATAAAAGAAAATGCAGTGAAGTGTCACGAGCCCGTGCTCGAACCTCACAGGATGCATTACATACAATACAAGAAGCTAAGATTTCATGAGTTCAGAAGGATGATATGATGTGGGGAAAGTAGATGCAGTTCATAGAAGGTAATACAAAATACAAGCATGTTGTTGCAAGTTTTAAATGCTACTGAGATAAAATGGAGAATGCAGTGATGTTGCTAAAAGGTGCATGTGAGATAAGAGATGCCCTAAAAATGGAGGTTCTAGATGAGAAAAGAACAAAGAGTGGAGTTGCAAGTAAAAAAGAAATGAATTACAAATGAGGTAACACTATTATGCATTACTGTGCAAATGTGCAAATTAGGGTTAACTGTAATGCTGCTAAAGAAATGATTGCTATTATACATTAACAGAAGTAAAATGTCCTTTTTTGTTATGTTATCAAATGGATCATGCATATGAAAGATTAAGCTAATGTTTAAACAACATTTCAATTTTGCATACACAAACATGGATATGCATCAAAGTGTTGTCAAAATGCATATAAAATCACCAAAGGAACAATTAAGTTGTTATCAAGGTTTCATCCATACATATGCATATACAATAAGTACATCAACTTTATCAAATGAATGAAACTATGCATATTTAGGTCAGACAAAATGACAGAGTTCCATATGAGATGTGTTCATGTTTACATAATAGTGCTGCTATGATTACTGTCAAAATCCTGTTCAAGAGGAAGTATAAGAGGTGACATGATGATATGCATATGAAATCATCAAAGGAATAGTGCACAAAGATGTATCAAAAATAGAGAAATACTAATGCAATTACAAACTGGATGCATTCACAGAAGAACTAATTACATTATATGAAGGTGGAAGACGCATAGTTCTATACATTGCTGGCATTAGACAAGGTATTTTGATCTTATGTTGTTCTAAACATTGTTATTTTGAATAAGAGAGAAACAAGAAGATAGTGATATACATTCTTGCAACTGAGTATGTATGTGCAAACAGTAAGGTACTTAAAGATGTATCAAAAACAGAACAATACAAATGTTTTCTTCAAAGGGAAATTTTTTAGCATTGTTATTAGTCAAGATTAAATACCAAATAATGCTCTTATTTTACATGCACAGTGTTTTTTTCAAAGCAATATTCAAAAAAATAGCAAAATGACAATGTTATTCTACATATTTAAAAGATGAGTGCTTTATTCCAAGTGCATATTCAGGTAAGTTGTGGCATTATTTGATGTTGTATTCTTCATGAACAAATAACAAATGCAAAGGTTATGGACAGATGATAAGTCAGATGACATATTCCAGAATGAAAAGAAAACAGTAAGGGATAATGTTGTTTTCCATGTTAGAGTCTAGTGTTGTTCATAAATGAAAAGAAGATAACAATATCATGTTGTTAGTATTAAATGCATATTGAGAAATGAAAACCAGTAGTATTATTGTTGATCAAAGATGGAATTATTTGATGTTGTTATTATGTATTTTCATCAGTAAACAATGCCTATTCAATGGAAAATCAAATAAAAGAGTTGTCTTGCAGGTTTCAAATAGATAATGTTGTTATTATTAATGTTGTTATGCATGTTTGAATAAAGTATGAAATTCAAAATCAATGAATATGAGAGCTATGCAATTGAAAAGGAAAGCATGCATAATCAAAAAATCGAGTTCATGTTTCACAAAGTTGCCCATGGGAGTCACGAGCGCGTGCTCGAACCCCATGGGTAACTTTTTTCATTGCAGGTAGTACCTACGCATAGATGAAATACGTCATTTTTACATAGGGAAACCATAGAATATAAAGAACTGCAGACATTATGCATAAAATATATCAACAGTCTGAACTCTCTATTTTTGGAAGTAGGTATTCAAGTTTGGAGCCAAAGAAGACAACATGGAGATAAATACTGACATTCAGTGGAGGAGACGACAATAGGCACTGACACAAGTGAGCATGAAGAAAACAATATCAACTCGATACAGGATACAGACAATAAAGATGCTTCCAGTTCAAACACAAACAACACGGTCTCCACACAAGTTCAAAATCACAATAGACAATGATAAATGATGACAGCATTCTAGCAATAGATCATGGAACAAAAAGTGAAAGCATGCATAGTGGAGTTATCACTAGAAAGTAATATCAAAACCCATAGTTATTTGCTGCTAAAAGTAGATACCCAGATCAACTAAACTTCAAAATCATCTACGACATGCATGGTGGAGACAATAAACAGTAGCTGGGGAAAATTTAAGTATTACAAAGGCTATGTAATGAAATAATATATGCTATAACATGTTCAAACGAAGGAAGAAATCAGAGAATAAACTTATCTTTAAGTTACAAAGTTGAGTTGCATGGGACCGAGTTCTGGTAGCTCAAAGATCCGTAGTGGAGTCTGAGTGCATGCAAAATGCCATATATAATGGCATGTAATCAACAAGTTGCAGACCAAGTTCAAACTACAGGAGAGGTCAAGTTTAACTAAAGGCGGCATCAAACTCCAGTTCAAAAAATATACTAAATACTGAGCTAGCCAAAGAAAATGGATAATAAAGCGCCAGTATTTACTACATGCAGTGACCCAAAAGAAAAAATGACTCCAGTCTCAATGAAGAGCCCGAGCCCTTTACAAAACAAACACTTCCAGTTGCAGTTTGAGCTACATGCTCAAATGAATTAACTCATGTTCGTGGCCAAGAGGTGAAGATAAAACTACAGATACCAGCTCGGATGCATCAGTGGTGAAACTCCAGATTACCTCAAGGAAGCCAAGAAACAGTGAGAAAAACCACAAGCACGGCGGCGCCAAATAGCTAGAAAACCCTAACCTCTTTCTCCCAAATGCAAATTTACAGAAATGAAGTGTGAAATACAATGCCTTTCCAAGTTTGGATAAAATTTGGAGTCCACAGTACAGAGGGAGTTAAGGCTCTGTCAAACTGCAGTGCACGACAACTTTACTCCAAGTGCCACGATAGCCTTCCCAAATTCCATGACAATGATGGATATTTTTTTGAAATTGGTCATGTTGACCCTAGTAGTAAGGTGTCGGGTTTGATGGGTTGTCACTTATACTATGAGTTAGGGTTTTAGATGGTTGGGGTTACATCTTAGGGTATGCTTTATGTTATATTTTGGGTTTTAACATATGCTTTGATATATATTGATATATATTGTAAAGAGACATAAATCAAAGGTATCAATATCTAGAAGAGCCATTTAGGGCTAGATTTTTTGGCATCAATTATGCCTTAAAATTAGGGATTTGGCTATCTTGGAGGCCTTTTTGGAGGCTATGTTTTGGGCATCATTTAGGCCTTAGATTTAGGGTTATCTATTTGTTTGAGGAGGACCTTTTGGAGGGAATTTCATTTTCAGAATTAGCCTTGAGGGGCTATATAACTAAACCTATTTATCAGATTTAAGGGTTCATAATTTGGGGAATAAGAGGCATTAGTGAGCATATTGTTCCTTTGCACCTTTTTCTTGTATTTTGCAGCCATTAGTTCATGTTTGATACATATTATGCTCAAGTGAATGCATGTATTCCTTGGCATTTTTGTAATCTTTCATGTAACTATTCTACAGATTTTGAGGATAATAGAACTTGCACCATTAGTCAAACATTCTTTCTAAGTTTTGCTATGAATCCTTTCAAGTTTCTGTATTTAAGTGTAAAGTTTTATAGTATAGATTAGAGAATTGACCTAATTCCTATTCTAGGTTGTGAAGTACAAACCTTTTGCAAAATTAGCATGTTTGTTGGTGGAGTTGTTACTATTAGTGGTGCAGACCCTAGTAGTGGAATTTAAGTCAGCCTATGCATTGAATAGTGAATGTTATTGCAGAAATCTTTTAGTATATGTCCTTTGGATGCTAGTTCAAAGATCTGAGAAGTCTGAATCCATTTGGTGTATCACCCTCTTAGTTAGTTTATTCATTTTCAATTATCCTTCTCCCTTTTCCCAAAACCATATAAATCAGTATTAGGTGATATTCCTAATTAAATAGGAACCGGCCTAGATTCTGGAGATTCTTTCTTTATCCCATCAAGGATAAAATTTCTATGTTTCAACAGGATAGCTAGATTTTACATCAAGCTATAGGCGCAATCCTAATTGACAACAATTTTTGGCACACCCGGTGGGACCCGAACTACTACACAGTTCTTTCAAGATATTACGTCTTATTGTTGTTTTGGTGTGAACAATAGTATTTCTACCTTTTAGAAGGTATTTTTTTCCAGCACCTGGCAACTTCGTTATGAAGTTTTTATTGCAGATTCAGTTACAGACTTATTTTAATGAGAATGACTCCTACAAGAGAAAATAATGAAGGATTCATTTATCAAGAATTACAACCCAACAGAAGAGGTAGCATATCAGCAAGAAGAGATAGAGCATCTCAAGCTACGGGAGAAAGATCCTTTCTCAGGAGGTCTAATTTCTCACTATTTGAAAATCCTATCTTTGAGGATCAAGCTGCAATCTCAGAAGGTCATGAGGTAATTATTGAAGATTTCAATTTTCCTAAAGATTTAAGTGTTATTGACAATTCTAGATAAGAATTACCCAATTTTGAAGAATCAACAAAGGATCAGTTCGCTGTTGTCGCATCCACAAGTAGTACTGCTACCCCAAGATTGAAAACATATCAAAGGAAGGTAACACAATCTAACAAATCTATTGTACCACCTATAATTCATAAATAAGTACCACCAGTACAGATGGCTAGAAACTCTCCATTTATGGATTTCAATGCTGGCAGTCCATTACAAATTGTTGTCCATCATGATATTCCACCAGCAGCACTAAAAGATTTGTCGTATTTCAATAGTGAGAATCATATTTCAGAAATTGAGCATATTAAAGCTATTATTACTCTTTGTGGATTACATCAAGTTACTCATGATGATGTAGCATTAAAACTATTAGCGGCATCACTCATGGGTAAAGCATTAATCTGGTTTAGAAGTTTGTTAGTTAACTCTATTGCTACATGGGATGCGTTAGGGACCATTTTGATCAGTAAATTTGAGGATAGGTTGGATAATTTGTCTTTGGTTGAGCAGTTAACTACTATTAAGAGAAGTATCAATGAGCATATTTCTAATTTCAATTTTTCATTTTCAACAAACTTGGGACAGAATTTCAAGATCTGTTAAACCATCCAATGACTATGCATTTCTGTTTTATTTAAAATCTTTTAACAATGATATTGCACTTATGATACAGTGTATGGGAGGTAATACTTTACCTAATGCTTATGATGTTGTTGTTAAAGCTGAGAACAACTTGATACAAGCTGGAAAATTACCTCCAAGGCCTCCAATGCCTTATTGTGCAAAAATACAACCAGTTGTACCAGTTGTTATACCACCTATTGTTGTTGTTCCTCCATTTATAGCACTTAATATGCAGGTTGTAGTAGAAGAACATGTTGTTTCAGCTCCTATTAGGGAGATAAAAGAGAGAACCCTAGAGCTAAAAGACACAAATGACAGCATTTTGACAACCTTGCAGAATTATGGCAATGAGATAACAAACCTGAAGAGGCAGCAAGGCCAATACAATAGGCCTCCACAAGCTTCTTATCAGCAGAATAGATCATCAAATCAAGCTTCTAGTTCAAATCAGCCAAGGCAAGCTCAAGGGCAACAAAGGAATTATGGTCAAAGAGTTGGTCAAGCATATAATAATGCAACTCCTAGTACTTCCAAGGAGTTAATAGTAATTCCTCAAAATAATTATGTGCAAGAAGCAGAATGGTGTAACACATGCAATGATGGGCATTTTTGGCTGGATTGCCCTCACGCACTTGAAGCTAGAAGGTAGGATGTTCTGAAGGGACAATCAATTAATGGCCAAATAGAGGCACAATATGATCAAACACAATCACAAGGTAATCCTCATATTGCTTTAGTCAATTTTAATGATGATGATGTTGTTTTAGTAGCAAATTTTGACCCAAATCAAGTATGGAGACCTATCGCAGCAGGGACAAGGTCAAAAATGAACGCTGGAAATAATCAACAACAAAATGATAAGGTGCAACAACCTACTATTACAATACAACAGCAAAGAAAGTAGCATGTACAAGCTAAAAAAGGAGTAGAACAGTCAATACAAACAACAAATGAGCCTGTTGTTTTAAAACAACACCAAAAGGTTAGTGTTCAGAACTTCAATATCGTTGATCATTTGAAGAAGACAAATGTTCCCTTATCCATGTGGGATGTTCTGGCTCTTCCAAGCCAAAAGGACATGTTACAAGAGGAATTACAAGAACTTACATTATGTGATGAAGTTTTGTCTCAAAAAACCCCTAAGGTTTTAGTTGTTGCAAGTACAAGTACATCCCGGCAATCATCTAAGTTGATTAAACCTCCTCCATTTTATGTCAGTGTCATTATAGGACAACACCTAGTTCACAATTGCATGATTTATTCTGGTGCTACTAGCTCGGTTATGCTAAACAAAATTGTAGACCAGCTAGGCCTCAAATATGAGCCACTTGAAAAAGGGGTAGTTCAATTAGATGGGACAACAGTTGCAACTGTGGGAGTTATAAGGAATCTAGATTTAATATTGCATGCTTGTCCTAGTTTTTCAGTACCTATGGATGTATACATTATTGATTTGCCTCATAACTTATCTATATGTTTGTCATGAGAATTTACTGCCAAGATAGGAGGCTACTTATCTGTTAATTGGACTCATATGCTTTTCTGCACTAGGTATGGTACAAAAGTCATTATACCCTCAGAACCCATTCCAAAATTATGTGTTGAACAGTATGTTGCTAGTATTGGAAATGAAGCAGCAATTGTATTATTTGACCAAGAGGAAATATCTGATGTTTTTTAAGCTCAAACACAAATAAGTAAATTTCTTGATGTCTTGTTAGATGATTGGGCTACTAAAAATGTGAGAATTTCAGATGAACAAATTGAGGAACCAAGTTTAAGTAATTATGTTATCCATGAAGTTTCTAATTTTCTTCCAGCTATAGTAAAAAGTGCAGATTTAGATCCAGAACAACAATCTAACGATGTTTGGAAGCTATTTTTTGATGGTGCACTCAGCAAAATAGGTGTAGGAGGAGGTTGTATGCTGGTTTAACCAGCAAACAAGAGGTATTATGCTTCTTTCAGATTCACCTTTAGTTGTACCAACAATGTTGCTGAATATGAAGCCCTTATAAATGGATTGAAGTGGGCCATTAAGAGAAGTATTAGTTGTTTGCAAGTTTATGGTGATTCAAAATTGATTGTGAATCAAGTTAGGAATGTTCATGCAACTAAGAATGATTTATTAAAAAATTACACACATGTTGTATGGGATTTAATTGAAGGCTTTGAGGCTTTTAATTTACAATCTATTCCTAGAAATCAGAACAAACATGTTGATAGGCTTGTTGTTGTTGGTGCCTAGTATGATATTCCAACTTAGATCAGCAATAGTAAAGGGATAAATTATGTAAAAGTAATTGTTAGACTTGTTGTCCCAAATAATGCTGATTGTTGGCAAGTTTTTGAATATGACCAACATATTGTTAATTTTTTTAGAGAAGAGGCTGAGTTTACACAGCCAAATCAAAAAAAATTGCAGGAGCAAAATGAAGACTAGATCATCCAATTAAGGACAAACAAGATGCCCAAAGGTCTTGTGACCTTAGAGTCCATGTTTGGTACTAATGATAAATTTGAAAAGGATAAATCCATCTTGCAGATCAAAGAAGAGCATTATGAGGAAATTGATGTTGCAAAGGATAAAGTGCTGAAAATTGGAAAGGTATGTACACCTGAAGAGCATCAAACTGTTGTTAACTTATGCAATGAATTTCATGATATTATTGCTTGGAGTTATTCATATTTGAAAGGATTTGATCCTAGTATTTCTCAGCATACAATAGAGTTAGAAACAGGAGCTAAACCAGTTAGGCAAAAACAGAGGCCCATAAATCCCAAATTACAGCCTCTCATGATTAAAGAATTGAATAAATTGATTGAGATTAATATCATATTCCCAATCAAACACACTTCATGGGTATCCAATCTGGTTCCTGTTAGGAAAAAGAATGGAGTAATCAAATCGTGTGTTGATTTATGTGACTTGAACAAAGCTTCATTAAAGGATAGGCGTCCTTTGCCTTCAATGGAACAAATCTTGCAGGTTGTTTCAGGTTCATAACGGCTCTCATTGTTGGATGGTTTCTCTGGTTACAATCAGATTTTGGTGAAAGAAGAGCATAGATTCGAAACAACATTTACAACCAAATGGGGAACTGTGGCCTATCAAAATATATCATTTGGATTATCTAATGCAGGTGCAACATTTAAAAATACTATGGACAAGACCTTCATAAATTTGATGTACAAGTTTGTACTTGTTTATTTGGACGATATTATTGTTTTCTCAAATAATGCATCAGAACACTTTCAACATTTAGGAGTTATTTTTGAGAGATAAGGGAGTATGGTATTTCTTTAAATCCCAAGAAAAGTATATTTGTTGTCCATGAAGGTAAATTGCTGGGATTTATTGTTTCAAAGGAGGGTATCACTATTGAACCCGAAAGAGTAAATGCTACCCTTACCTTACCACTTCCTTTACCAAAAATGGCCTTCAAAGTTTCTTAGGAAGAATCAATTTTGTAAGAAGATTTATTCCAGACATTGTTGAATTATTAATTCCGTTAACAAATATGCTCAAGAAAAATATTGTTTTCAGATGGACCAAAGAAGGAAAACATAGCTTTGAGTTAATTAAGTACTAGCTACTGCCCCTACCTTTGTAAATCCTAATTTTGCAAAGGATTTCATTTTGTATGCATATGGAAATTTTGATTGCATTGCTGCCATGTTAGTTCAGAAGAATGACATAGGTTGTGAACAACCAATAGCCTTTTTCAGTCAAGGACTTAAAGATTATGAACTACATTATTCATTTGTTGAAAAGCATGTACTTGCTGTAATTAGAAGTCTGAAGAAATTTAGACATATGCTTTCTAACAATAAAATTGAACTGATGGTTGCACATCCTTCTGTTAAGGATTTTTTTCTGAATAAAGATTTCAACACCAAAAGAGCTAGCTAGATCACAAAGACAATGGAGTATGACATTGAAATTAAAGTTACCAAGCTAGTAAGAGGAAAGGGTCTATGTGAACAACTTGTTGGAAATGAAGATAACACTCCAAGAGATGATTCTGAGGTGATTTTGGATTTTGAGGACAATGAACAACTTGTTGTCCCAAATCTACAAAATGATTGGATGAATGATATAGTTGACTTCTTGCAAACAGGATGTTGTCCTGAAGGTTTGGATAGATCAAAAAGGAAGTATTTCAGACTACAATACATTCATTATTGTTTGTTGAATAATATCCTGTATAGGAGGGATTATAATGGTGTGTTGCTGAGATGAATTAGTGGAGATCAAACTAACAAGGTCCTAGAAGAGTTACATGATGGACTAGCAAGTGGCCATTTTGCTGCAAGAACAACAACATTAAAGATTATGAAGGCTGGCTATTTTTGGCCAAACCTGTACAAATATGCCTTCATATGGGTGATAAGGTGTTTGAAATGTGCAATTTTTGCAAATAAACAAAGGTTAGCAGCTTTACCTCTTAATCCAATTCAAGTTGAACAACCTTTTGTTAAGTGGGGACTAGATTATATTAGCCCCATAAATCCATCATCAAGTTCAGGTCATAGATATATTCTAACAGCAACAAATTATTTTATAAACTGGACTGAGGTTGTTGCATTGAAAGATGCAAATGAAAGTTCAGTTCTGAATTCATATGAGGATCTGATTGCAAGGTTCGAAACACCTGAATCCATTTTTTGTGATAATGCCTTGGCCTTTTTAGGCACAATAATTACTGATTGGGCAATTAAGAACAATTTTTATCTTAGTACCTCATCCAATTATTACCCACAGGGTAATGGACAAGCTGAATCAACAAATAAAAATCTGATTAGCATTATCAAGAGGACTATTAAAGATAATCAACGAGCTTGGAACAACAAGCTAAAACATGCCTTATGGGTTGATAGGATCACTCCAAAGTGGTCAACAGGTAACTCACCTTACAAGCTGGTTTATGGAAGAGAGGCAATATTGCCAATTTCAGTAGAGTTACCAAGTTTGAGCTTTATCAACGAATTAGATCTATTGGACCAACAGCCTATGGAGGTAAGGCTTGCTGAATCAATAGAGTTGGAAGAAATTAGAAAAGAATCTTTTCAGCAGTTGAAGGAACATCATGATCAAATGAAGAAGACATTTGACAAAAAAGTTGTCGCAAGAGTCTTTGTAGAAGGTGATTTAGTGCTCAAATGGGATGAGATAAAGAGTAAACCTGGTAAGCATTCAAAATTTGATGCCATTTGCGATGGTCCATTTGTGATTATATTATATAAGGCCCATAATACTTTTTAGCTCTCAAATATGGAAGGAGAAGAATTGTCAATCCCATTTAATGGGATCCACTTCAAGCGTTTCTTTTGAGGTTAGTTGGTGTGAATAAGTGCTTTGCACATAGTTAGTTTCAGTTAGTACTTCTATTCTCACAATATCAAATCAAGAAGATACACACCATGCATAATAAAGAATCTATTGGGATTCCCGGTTATGAATGATGAATAGCTCAATGATGTAATCATGGTGGGAAGAGAAGTTGTTTTTCAGATAGTTTGCTTTGTAGTTTTGAAGGTTAGAATGAACAGAAACAACAAGATCAATCACATTATATATGCATAAACATCATACCCATCACATGAGACATGGATAATTTTCGTTGTCTCATATCATAAGCATCATGCCCAAACATATATTATGCAACAAAGGTTGTTGTTCAAGTTCATTTTGCCTTTGGTTTAGGGTTCCTCTTTTTGGACAACATCATCATCATATGAATTATGGTCATCACATGATACATGGATAAGTTATGTTGTATCACATCATAAACATAAGTTCAGAAAACAATGATGAAGTATAGATTGTGGTTCCCTTTTAGTTTTGCTTTCTCTAAGTGCTGGTTAGCACATGTTTCAGTTTAGTTTCAGTTTTCAGTTTGCAGTTTGTGGTCAGTTTGAGAAGGTTCAGTTGTTCCTAATGTTGAAAACTCTATGCTCAATGGATAAGCAAAAGGAAACTGGTTTGAGGTTTTTCAATAGGCAAACACCCCTGAGAGGTCGCCATAAAATGTTACCAATTTAGTTTGCATATTAAATTGGTAAGTTGATATTACTTTTACAATAAATTATGGATTGGATAGTTGCGGTCCTAAGTTGCAGAATTGATTGAATTCAAAAGATAAAGAACATATAAAGTATGATAATTGTGAACATCAAAATATTTCATAGAGGTACACATCTTTAACATTAATATTCAGTTTATGAAGATGAAATACATTGTAATGCATTCATATTATCAGGTTATTGTACTCTAGGTATAGATCATACTCAAATTTGCAGATTCATAAGTGATCATTCCATTGTGCATTCAAACTAAATGTATTAGGAAATTTTTTATTCAAGATTACATATTTCATATTGAAAACTTAGAGAAGATATCTAATTCTGAAAATAAGATAGAAGCATGTAGAGTTTAGGGATCCAAGCATTGCCTTAAAGAGGTCTTTTACATTTTGGTGTCTGGTTGTCTAAACTTTGTCAAGTCTTTGTATCTCTGTCCGAGTCATTCTATCAGTCCCACATTCTAGGCCTAGGGTCTTGTATCCTGCATCATGGAAGAAGAAAGAGTTAGATCCAAATTGGATCTAAGCAATGCATAAACCAAACAACATACTATAATCACACTTTGAGAACTGAAGATCAACCAATAGCAACAATAGAGAAGCAAAGTATACATGTACATCAACTAAATATTAAGTATCAAAGGGACATAACTCTATGGAACCTTCTACTATTTATAGTTATCATTCTAAATTATTTAGGAGTTGTTGTTTGTGAGATCAGATATCTAAATTAAAGGGACTTGGGTCTTGTAGCTGAGAAACCTTTTTCAGAACATCAATCTATTAGGTTAGTAAACCCAACAAGCCAACCAACATTCATGCATAAATGTCATTTCACATGACACTTACATACAAACATTGATTGACTGATTGTATCCACTAACCTAACATGTAGACTTGATAGTGTGTGCAAGAAAGTGAGACTAAAGTATATTCAAATATAGAAAGAAATATGATTCAGGAATTTAAAAGTTGCAGATGATAAAATAAAATGCAATGAAGTGTCACGAGCCTGTGCTTGAACCTCACAGGATGCATTACATACAATATCAGAAGATAAGAGTTCATGAGTTCAGAAGGATGATATGATGAGGGGAAAGTAGATGCAATTCATAGAAGGTAATACAAAATACAAGCATGTTGTTGCAAGTTTTAAATGCCACTGAGATACAATGCAGAATGCAGTGATGCTGCTAAAAGGTGCATGTGAGATAAGAGATGCCCTAAAAATGGAGGTTCCAGATGAGAAAAGAACAAAGAGTGGAGTTGCAAGTAAAAAAGAAATGAATTACAAATGAGGTAACACTATTATGCATTATTGTGCAAACGTGAAAATTAGGGTTAACTATAATACTACTAAAGAAATGATTGCTATTGTACATTAGCATAAGTAAAATGTCCTTTGCTGTTGTGTTATCACGTGGATCATGCATATGAAAGATTAAGCTAATGTTTAAACAACATTTCAATTTTGCATACACAAACATGGATATGCATCAAAGTGTTATCAAAATGCATATAAAATCACCAAAGGAACAATTAAGTTGTTATCAAGATTTCAGCCATACATAAGCATATACAATAAGTACATCAACTTTATCAAATGAATGAAACTATGCATATTCAGGTCAGACAAAGTGACAGTGTTCCATATGAGATGTGTTCATGTTTACATAATAGTGCTACTATGATTACTGTCAAAATCCCGTTCAAGAGGAAGTACACGAGGTGACATCATGATATGCATATGAAATCATCAAAGGAATAGTGCACAAATATGTATAAAAATAGAGAAATACTAATGCAATTACAAACTAGATGCATTCACAGAAGAACCAATTACATTATATGAAGGTGGAAGACGCATAGTTCTATACAATGCTGGCATCAGACAAGGTATTTTGATCTTATGTTGTTCTAAACATTGTTATTTTGGATAAGAGAGAAACAAGAAGATGGTGATATACATTCTTGTAACTGAGTATGTATGTGCAAATAGTAAGGTACTTAAAGATGTATCAAAAACATAACAATACAATGTTTTCTTCAAAGGGAAATTTTTTAGCACTGTTATTAGTCAAGACTGAATACCAAATAATGTTGTTATTTTACATGCACAATATATTTTTCAAAGCAATATTCATACAAACATCAAAATGACAGTGCTATTCTACATATTTAAAATATGAGTGTTTTATTCCAAGTGCATATTCAGGTAAGCAATGACATTATTTGATGTTGTATTCTACATGAACAAATAAAAAATGCAAAGGTTATGGACAGATGATAAGTTAGATGACATATTCCAGAATGAAAAGAAAACAGTAAGGGATAATGTTGTTTTCCATGTTAGCGTCTAGTGTTGTTCATAAATGAAAAGAAGATAACAATATCATGTTGTTAGTATTAAATGCATATTCAGAAATGAAAACAAGTAGTATTATTATTGATTAAAGATGGAATTATTTGATGTCATTATTATGCATTTTCATCAGTAAATAGTGCCTATTCAATGGAAAATAAAAAAAGAGTTGTCTTGCAGGTTTCAAATAGATAATTTTGTTATTATTAATGGTGTTATGCATGTTTGAATACAGTATGGAATTCAAAATCAATGAATATGAGAGCTATACAACTAAAAAGGAAAGCATGCATAATCAAAAAACTGAGTTCATGTTTCACAAAGCTGCCCATGGGAGTCACAAGCCCATGCTCAAACCCCGTGGATAACTTTTTTCATTGCAGGTAGTACCTATGTATAGATGAAATGTGTCATTTTTGCAAAGGGAAACCATATAATATAAAGAACCGCAGACATTATGCATAAAAGATATCAACAGTCCGAGCCCTCTATTTATGGAAGTAGGTATTTGGGTTTGGAGCCAAAGAAGACAACATGGAGATAAATACTGACATTTAGTGGAGGAGACGACAATAAGCACTGACACAAGTGAGCATGAAGACAACAATATCAACTCGATACAGGCTACAAACAGTAAAGATGCTTTTAGTTCAAACACAAACAACATGGTCTCCACACAAGTTTGAAATCACTAAAGACAATGATAAACGATGACAACATTCTAGCATTAGATCATGGAACACAAAGTGAAAGCATACATAGTGGAGTTATCACTAGAAATTAATATCAGAACCCAGAGTTATTTGCTGCTAAAAGTAGATACCCAGATCAACTAAACTTCAAAATCATTTACAACATGCTTGGTGGAGACAATAAACAATAGCTGGGGCAAATTTATGTATTACAAAGGCTATGTAATGAAATAATATATGCTATAACATGTTCAAACGAAGGAAGAAATCAGAGAATAAACTTATCTTTAAGTTACAAAGTCTAGTTGCATGGGACTGAGTTCTATTAGCTCAAAGATCCGTGGTGGAGTCTGAGTGCATGAAAAATGCCATATATTATGGCATGTAAACAACAAGTTGCAGACCAAATTCAAACTATAGGAGAGGCCGAGTTAAACTAAAGGTGATATAAAACTCCAGTTCAAAACATATACCAAATACTGAGCTAGCCAAAGAAGATGCATAATAAAGCGCCAGTGTTTACTACATGCAGTGACCCAAAAGAAAAAATGACTCCAGTCTCAATGAAGAGTCTGAGCCCTTTACAAAACAAACACTTCCAGTTGTAGTTCGAGCTACATGCTCAAATGTATTAACTCATGTTCGCAGCCAAGAGGTGAAGATAAAACTACAGATACCAGCACAGATTCATCAACGGTGAAACTCCAGATTACCTCAAGAAAGCCAAGAAACGGTGAGAAAAACCACAAGCATGGTGGCGCCAAATAGATAGAAAACCCTAACCTCTTTCTCCCAAATGCAGATTTGCAGAAATGAAGTGTGAAATACAATTCCTTTCCAAGTTTGGATGAAATTTGGAGTCCACAGTACAGAGGGAGTTAAGACTCTGTCAAACTGTAGTGCATGACAACCTTACTCCAAGTGCCACGATAGCCTTCCCAAATGCCACGACAATGATGGATATTTTTTTGAAATTGGTCATGTTGACCCTAGTAGTAAGGTGTCGGGTTTGATGGGTTGTCACTCATACTATGAGTTAGGGTTTTAGATGGCTGGGGTTACATCTTAGGGTATGCTTTATGTTATATTTTGGGTTTTAAGATATGTTTTGATATATATTTATATATATTGTAAAGAGACATAAATCAAATGTATCAATATTTAGAAGATTCATTTTAGGGCTAGATTTTTTGGCATCAATTATGCCTTAAAATTAGGGATTTGGCTATCTTGGAGGCCTTTTTGGATGTTATATTTTGGGCATCATTTAGGCCTTAGATTCAGGGTTATCTATCTGTTTGAGGAGGACCTTTTGGAGAAAATTTCATTTTTAGAATTAGCCTTGAAGGGACATATAATTGAACCTATTTGTCATATTTAGGGGTTCAAAATTTGGGGAATACGAGGTATTAGTGAGAATATTGTTCCTTTGCACCTTTTTCTTGTATTTTACAGCCATCAGTTCATGTTTGATATAGATTATGCTCAAGTGAATGCATGTATTCCTTGGAATTTTTGTAATCTTTCATGTAACTATTCTACAGATTTTGAGGATAATAGAACTTGCCCCATTATTAAAACATTCTTTGTGAGTTTTGCTATCAATCCTTTCAAGTTTTTGCATTTAAGTGTAAAGTTTTACAGTATAGATTAGAGAATTGACTTAATTCCTATTCTAGGTTGTGAAGTACAAACCTTTTGCATAATTAGCATGTTTGTTGGTGGAGTTGTTACTATTAGTGGTGCAGACCCTAGTAGTGGAATTTAAGTCAGCCTATGCATTGAATAGTGAATGTTATTGCAGAAATCTTTTAGTGTATGTCCTTTGGATGCTAGTTCAAAGATATGAGAAGTCTGAATCCATTTGGTGTATCACCCTCTTAGTTAGTTTATTCATTTTAATTTATCCTTCTCCCTTTTCCCAAAACCATATAAATCAGTATTAGGTGATATTCCAAATCAAATAGGAAGTGGCCTAGAATCCGGGGATTCATTCTTTATCCCATCAAGGAGAATGTTTCCATGTTTCAACAGGATAGCTAGATTTTACATCAAGCTATAGACACAATGTTGATTGACAACAAATAGTATATGAATTACATAATTGTATCCACTTGTCCAAATTCAATCTAAAGCCACTCAAAGTATGCTATCTACGACATTATTAATTGTTTACTTCAAATTTTACAACCATGAACATATTACATCACATCAAAAATAGTATTTATCGAGCAAGTTTTAACTGCAACTGAAACAAAGAAAATGAAAAGAGCTCTTGGTCAGTAATCCCATGACCCCATAATGTTGATACTCCCTTCGGCCTAGTATGTCCCAAATGTGCCTAGAGGTAGCACAATGTCTTGAACAACAACTGTTACCAAATTTTACCATACTTTTTCTAAATGGTAGGGCTGTTGTCAACCCTTATTTTTTGGTGAACAAAGTTCATTTTGATTGATAAATTTGCCTGTTATAATTGATTGCATTCAGTTATCAGATTGTTTTCTTGTTTCTAATGTTGTTGATACATTTATAAGTTCTTGAAAGAGTTTTATACATTTAATTTTTGTTGTCATAAACTATCAAAAGATTCAAATTTTTTACAAAGTACAAGCTCTTAAGTTCAAATAGAAAGAAAATCTTTTATTATTTCAAGTAACAGAAGTATAGTAATTAAAGTGATCCACACAAGCAGTGGTTTCTCTAAAAACTACAAGCTGAAAGTGCATTTTAAGATAAACAAAAGCTCTTTTATCAATAAAGAGATATACAAGTACAAAAATGCATTCATTATGCAACCACACAATGTGTGACTTAGGCTAATGCAAGCATGCATTTGAATTTTTAATGCAGAAATAAAATGCTTAGTTACATATTTTTAAATGAAAAAAAGTCAGGAAATAGAAGGGCAGGGTTAGGACCCCTTTTCCAAGTATTTTCGTGGAGGGTTGAATAATGTTGCATCCTTGGGCCCGCATCCAACGTTTTCCTGCAAAAGGAGAGAAGAAATGGGGTCAGTGAACTAAGCAATGGAAGAGTTAATTCTATCATTCTATCACATATACTTTCATACATTTACAAAAATGTAAATCAGAATGCATAAAGAGGAGATGTTGGAAATAATGAGCATAATACTTGAATTGCTTTATTTTTAACAATGTTTGCATTATGTGCAGGTATAGATTCATTTTTTCTCAAAGAATTAATGCATGTTGAGTAAAATGTGGTTCCCACAAGGGTTGACCCCAATATGTCTTTAAAGGATCTATCCGGTCATAAATCAGTGTTTAAACTGTCTATACATGTTGTCTATCCTGAAGATATGTGTTGCTCAGAACAGAAAACCATCTCGGTTTGTTGTCATCAAGAGAACATGTCTTTTAGGATAGGAATCTAGCATAGATAGGCACCCACCTATTATGATAAAATAAATCCAGTAGGAGTGGTGGACTTGGAAGACACTGATGAGGTCATAGAAGGGACATGCATAAATTACAAGTATGAAACCTTCTGATCAAATTAGGAAGAGGCAAAGACTGAAGGTTTGAGAAGATTGATAATGGGACATACATATGTTACAGTTATGAAACCTTTCAATCGAGTCATGGAGTTGTTGAAGATTGGCTTTTGAAGGGACATGACCTTTTGTCATGAAACCTTTCAGCCCAATAAATCAATCATACTTTGCAACGGGAGAGTTTGATGAATAAGAGAATTTTTCTACAGTAACTTATCATATTTGGCATATATTTTAGACTGCTATAGGAAGTTGTCAATCATACTCTGGTACAAGAAGTTGTTTTACAAGCATTGGTTGTTATTGTTGTCCTCAATTTTGCATTCCCCAAAATTGGGGCAACCCGACGCAAATCTCAATGTTTGGTAGGAGTTTTCTCTAAGAGTGTTGATGTTTTGTAAGGAGTTCTATTTGACAGAATCAATTATCCCTTGGTTCTTGTTCGATTTTACTTCTAGCAAGCATCCAGTCTTTTTGTCCTTCTTTTGTTTTGCTTTACTTTGCGTCTTGATTTTGTTCCTATTATGGTCGTAGTTTTGTAGCCTTTGTCTTCCAGTTCATTTTCAGGCAGTTCACATATCCTTCTAAGGTTGTCAAAAGAATAGGATTTTTCCTGTCAGTTGCATAAAATGAAAGCTTATTTTGTATGTGAAATAGATTTTAAACTCTATTCTAAAATTTCGTGTCATTCTGCGAAGTTTAGCTTAAAGATTTTAATGATAGCAGGTTTTTGAAATATATTTGCATATGAAATCATTAAAATTTTAAAAGTCGCATATAAAATTATAAATTGTTTTCTCTATTTTAGCTAATGATGATGAAAAGATGAAATTTATAAATAAATTTCAAATTTATTTATAAATTTCAAATTTCCATTTTAATGATGATCTACTTTGCATATATTCTAAAATAATATTTTATTCAAAAGCCCAAAAGAGAAATTGAATTTAAAGACGTATAAACATATGTTTTTAATAACATATGATAGTACGATTTTAAATTCAAGTGACGTAATATATTTTTCAAAATATATATATACGACTTTATGAAATAAGCATTAGTTTTAAAAAAATATAACTATATTACTTTTAAGTAATATGTTTTTAATATATGCAAAGAAAATGATATGGTTCTATCCCTTAAGGCATCGATTTTATATGACATAACGTTTTAATTAAAACGTTTATTCATTTTAATGAAAACCTGCGACTTAGTCTTTTGGGGCATCAATTTTATATAACATAACATTTTTACTTATAAGCAAGTGCGGCGTCTGGAATGAGTATATTCCTTATACTAAGGTGTCAAATTTTAATGCAAATACATTTGTATTAAAAGAGACCCACGGTTTCCTTATACTGAGGTGTCGATTTTATTATGGAGAGCATAGCTTTGAAATATGTCATAAACCTTATAAAATGTGTGGTTGTTTTAAAGCATAGTTTGTTTTTAATACAAATGCATATTATGAAGTGTTGAAGAGCATATCATATTGCATAAAGAAGACATATGCCTTTCTTTAATAAAGACGGTAGATAACTTAAGTTATCAGGTAATGTTAATTCCTCTTTCAGTATATGCGTTTTTCTTGCTAAAAGCACGGTTAATACATGGCGGCGTTTTCCAAGAAGAATGCATGGTATTTTTCACCAAACATTAAAAATCCTCCATGATGTGTTGTGTAAATCTTCAGGGAGTATGGTGGAGTCTTTAAAACCATTTGCACCCATAATTTGTTATGGTTTTAGCTGGAGCTACTTGTTGTGGTGTCATCAAAACTTTGACTCTTTCTTCTCCATTCAATGCATGTTGTAAATCACTGCAATTAAGGTGAGTTTTCATTTGGTTTTCAAAAATGTTTTTGCCTTAGCCTCCAAATTTGAAATTCATTCTTGATTGATTTATTCAAAAGAGAAAAGAATGCCTTGATGAAAGGGTGTGTTTTTGAAACTTTATCTCCTTTCCTTGTTGTTTTTATGCATGAATGGCATTTGTCCTTCCCCAAACCATGACTCATGGTATTGGCATTGATTTTTACAAAAAAATTGTCAATTTTAAGGTTTATATAACTTTGTATTTTTCTCTCAATCTGCAAATTCGAAATTCATTTCTATTTCCAGAATTTGCTTTGAAGAAGAAGTTTTAGTTCTTCCCCTTTGCATTTGAAGAGAAGGTATACTTTATTGTTTTTCTTTTGCATTTCGATTTTGTTTGCATGCATGTATGATATATCATTTTTTCATTCTTCTCTCATTTTCTTCAAGATACATATGAGGATGTCATTTATCCTCATATGCAATCGGGATTAAAAACCTTATTCTTGATGGTGACTTTCCAAAATACATGAAAAGATGCAAGGTGTTTCCCATATGTAAGATGTAATAGAAAGACCACCTACATGCTTATATGTCAAAGAATAATGACTTGTGATGAGACATAAACATCTCACTTATGAGTAAAACAAAAGGAGATTCTCAACATGCAAAGTAAACTAAAAAGCCCACCTTCATGTTTTTTCATGGCTTTGTATGAAATGCAAATGTTTCTAAAAATCCCACATTGGATATTGAAAATTTGCTCATGCATGAATGCGTCCATGTATTCATTTTATCAAATTCCAATTTTGTTGCCCACATACGTGCAGTACCTCCAAAATACTAAGCTCTTCCCAATATGCCTTATGGATTGAAAAACCTACCTCTTTCATAATGTCCAATATGCAAACCCGTAAAAAAAAGCCCACCTTTTTGTGTCCTTTAATGACCTCAAATATATGAAGGTTCATGTTGTAAGAAGAAAAGTACTCCCCATACTGTTGCAAATGAAAGAAGCAATCTTCCTCAAACTTGGTTCTTCAGAACTCGGCATATGGTGTTCTTCTCAACATGTGATTAAGTTTCAAAGACTTGATTACAAATTCCACGATTGTAGGAACAGATGAAGCAAGAGCAACCACACGATGAAGAAATGACAGAGGATGATGTAAATAGATGTTGTGTATTGTCAGACACTTAGATGATTTCATTATGCATTTTATAAAAGTGTAGAATCTTTGACAGATTACACAAAAATATGTAATTGCATGTGATAGTATCACGTGCAAAGTAGTCTCATGTAACCATGCTACAAGAACATTAGGTCCCGCAACATTGAATCAGTCAAAGTTACTTAGTTAGAGATAAGGATTGAATAAGTTAAAACGGTTAAGGGTTTCCCCTTTCTTCTCCACTTTTCTCTCCCCTCTTTTCCTATATAAGGAGGGGTTCATTGTAAATAATCATCTTTTGTGTGTGCAAGAAAACTATAGGCATTTCTCTTGTATTCTGAAAACTTTGAGTTTCATTATGCAAAGTTGAGCATTTGAATAAAGGAACAAGAATTGGCAAAATTTGTGTTGTTGGTTTTGAAAATTAATGAGTGTGTTCTTATGTCACATTGGTTAATTCTTTCTCAAAATTAATAGTTATCTTCCATGTATCATTTGAACGCTTTAATTCAAGTTGTCTGAAGACTTTGAGCTTCAGGGAATTAGGATTACTATAGAAAATAGTGGATGTAATACTCCAAGGACTGAAAACTTTGGGCTTCAGTATTGGAACTTAGATAGATAGAATATTTATTTGAAGTGAGGACAAGAGACTTTGATCTATTCTTTCACTTCATCTTTAGATAAATTCATTGTTGTCTCAGTCGATTGTTCTTAATTCAATCTCCGAGCCACCAGTATTATTGTTGCGAGGGGAGCTATATGTGTTATGGTTCAGTTCTACTTTAAGCCACCTACGATAAGAAGGAAGCCTCCCCTATTGTTGAGAGGAGAGAATAATCTCACACACTGCTGCCTAAAATACACATTTTGCAAGTTGTAGTCTTAGTGACTTGCAAAATATTTAGCTAATAGTTTTTGGCGACTCCACTGGGGATTTTGAACGCATTTTATCACAAGGTTGATAAGAAGTTCGATTGAGAAGACTTTGAGCTTCTACTTGATCTTCTTGTCCTGGGGAGGTGACATAAGACTTTGTGCCTTCATGGACACTTTTCTTCTTTAATATCATTGTCATTTTTATAAGTTTTTACATCTTTTACTTTGCAATCTTTTTTTGAAAAAAGAGAAAAAGATTAATCGTTTGTTCTATAAGAGAGAACTAAACGACATTCCATCCAAATTATTTAGTTGATATAATTGTTCTATTGAGGACACAATACGCATTTAAAAGCCTCATGATTTTGTTTGAAGCATGCTTGTGTCCTTTTCATTGTAATTATTGCATCATTTTTCAAGCTTTTTACCAAGGACATATAAATGGCCCAAGGTCCTTGGGGAAATGATTTTGGTCCGTTGAATCTAGCTCTACCTCTACATTCTCTTCCTGATGGATCACAAAAGAATTTTTCAAAGTTCTTTGGCAATGGACAACAGCATCCTGATGAACATATTGCTGCTTTTTGCATTGTGTGCGATGTTCTTGGTGTTGAACATGAGGACGTGTCTGTAAGGTTGTTCATGGAAAGTCTCCAAGGTGTAGCTGCTGACTGGTTTTATAACCTTGCACCGTAGACTATCAAAAACTGGGATACTCTCATAGCCAAGTTTGAAGAAAGGTTTAATCTTCCTAAAGATGCTCATGCCCTGTTGGCCCAACTCACCCAGCTGAAGAAGGCATCTCACATACCTATGCACAAATTTGTGGATCATTTCAACAAATTGATACGAAGGATTCCAGCTATTGCTCGACCTATAGCTGCAAATTTGAAGTGTTTCTTTGTCAATGTTCAGATTCCTGAAGTCTATTTTATATTAAGAAGAGCAACTTCTGTTACTCTTGCAGCTGCATAGACATTGGCTGTTGGAATTGAAGATGATCTTATTTTTGATGGGAAGACAAAAATTGAGGGAAGTGGGTTTGACGAAAGTTATCTTTCTTCTTATTCATTTTCTCCCATGACAAGGATGGATCCTACAGTACAAAGGTTAGCAAATGAATTGCTTGCTCTTAAAAAGTAAATAGCTCAAGGTTTGTTCTTCATTCCTCACAAATATGTACAAAGAAAGCCTCTTCTAAATGTTGCTCATAGTTCTGCTGTTGAGAATTAAAAAAAGTTGGTTTCATCACCAAAGAAGCTTGCTATCGAAGCACCATCAGTGAAGGAAGAAACAAAGCATCCTGAATCTGAGGACAATGATCTTGCTATTCTCTTTTGAGAAAATGAAGAAGACATAGCTGACGACTCTTATTTCTAGTTCACGCTGTCTCAGAAAGCCATTGATGAAAATAAGAAAGATGCAACTCTTTCTTTTGATGTTCATGTCTGTAAAGATGATCATGTCATTAGGCATGAAAAGATGGACATGCATGAAGGTTCCATTCAAGCTCACTATAGTGCATATTTGTTTCAAGGTCATGAACTTGAACGAGTGTTGCATGAAAGATATACCACCGAACTTGATGAAGATCAATTCATGACTACTATAGAAGAATTTTGCTCAAATCTTGTTGGTGATTCTCCTCAATTTGAAGTTTGTGAATGATATAATGAAGAATGAATTGCAGTTATGTATTCATCTAAATTGCATGAAGGGAATCATTTAGAGCATGAGATTGTCATGGTTGAAAAACCAATCACTCAAGTTGCTACCAACAAGAAGAGTTTAGAATTTTTTCGATCAAGGGGATGTCCCATAAGAAATATCGCTTGGTTGGAGGCCAACCAAAAATAAGATATTCCACTTGTACCTGAGCATGAACATACAATTAAAGCAAAGGCTAGAAATTCATTGGTAGTTCGGCATAAACATTCTGAATTCATGGTCTCATCTTGGAGCAGCAGTACATATGATTCATCTCAAGAAGGTGAATTTTTTCATCTCTTCCAAGAGGTGTTACAATGAACATTGATATCATTGCTCCAGTTATTCATGATTCATCTGTACCAAGTTTCCTATAAACATTCAAAGTACTGCAAGCTACTGAAAGAAGGTAGCTATTTTTTTGAGCCAGTAAATAGTTTCATATGAAAAGTTCAAAAGTCGGCTAGTTTTAATTAGGTAGGTTTTTCTTTGTTTTCAATAAGTGCACTTACACAGTTTTATGTTTTGTTTTAGGTGCTTTGCGTCGCTCATATCATCCTTTTTGCTTTATGTTTTTGGTTGCTCGACTCTGTAGCCCAATGGATACTAAGGCACTTGGAGATTCTGGATCGCACATTCCTCGTTGTTTCTAAGAACAAACAAGCTATGTTCCCCAGTCAGAGCCAGTTGTTGTCCTCAATTTTGCATTCCCCAAAATTGGGGCAACCCTACACATTCTCAATGTTTGGTAGGATTTTTCTCTAAGAGTGTTGATGTTTTGTAAGGATTTGTATTTGACAGGATCAGTTATCCCTTGGTTCTTGTTGAATTTTACTTCTAGCAAGCATCCAGTCTTTTTGTCCTTCTTTTGTTTTGATTTACTTTGTGTCTTCATTTTGTTCCTATTCTAGTCATAGTTTTGTAGCCTTTGTCTTCTAGTTCATTTTCAGGCAGTTCGCACATCCTTCTAAGGTTGTTAAAAGAATAGGATTTTTCCTGTCAGTAGCATAAAATGAAAGCTTATTTTGTATGTGAAATAGATTTTAAACTCTATTCCAAAATTTCACGTCATTTTGCGAAGTTTAGCTTAAAGATTTTAATGATAGCAGGTTTCTGAAATATATCTGCATATCAGATCATTAAAATTTTAAAATTTGCATATAAAATTATAAATTGTTTTCTCTATTTTATCTAATGACGACGAAAAGATGAAATTTTTAAATAAATTTAAAATTTATTTATAAATTTTGAATTTCCATTTTAATGATGATCTACTTTGCATATATTCTAAAATAATGTTTTATTCAAAAGTCTAAAAGAGAAATTGAATTTAAAGACGTATAAACATATGTTTTCAATAACATATGATAATACAATTTTAAATTCAAGTGACGTAATATGTTTTTCAAAAAATATATATATATATATATATATATATA
>MU225985.1:251997-264240 GCA_018584345.1 Thuja plicata
TATATATATATATACGACTTTATGAAATAAGCATTAGTTTTAAAAAAAATATAACTATATTACTTTTAAGTAATATGTTTTAAATATATGCAAAGAAAATGATATGTTTCTATCCCTTAAGGCATCGATTTTATATAACATAACATTTTAATTAAAATTAAAGAAAACCCACAGCTTAGTCTTTTGGGGCATCGATTTTATATAACATAACATTTTTATCTTATAAGCAAGTGTGGCGTCTGGAATGAACATATTCCTTATACTAAGGCTTGAATTTTAATGCAAATACATTTGTATTAAAAGAGACCCACAGTTTCCTTATATTGAGGAGTCGATTTTATTAAGGAAAGCATAACTTTGAAATATGTTGTAAACCTTATAAAATGCGTGGATGTTTTAAAGCATAGTTTTTTTTTAATATAAATGCATATTATGAAGCATTGAAGAGCATATCGTATTGCATAAATAAGACATATGCCTTTCTTCAATAAAAATGGTAGATAACTTAAGTTATTGGGTGTTGTTTATTCCTCTTTCAATGTATGAATTTTTCTTGCTAAAAGCATGGTTAATACATGGCGGCATTTTTCAAGAAGAATGCATGGTAGTTTTCATCAAAACATTAAAACTCCTCCATGACATGCTGTGTAAATCTTCAGGGTGTATGGTGGAGTCTTTAAAACCATTTGCACCCATAATTTATTACAATTTTAGTTGGAGCTACTTGTTGTGGTGTCATCAAAACTTTGACTCTTTCTTCTCCATTCAATGCATGTTGTAAATCACTGCAATTAAGGTGAGTTTTCACTTGGTTTTCAAAAACATTTTTGCCTTAGCCTCCAAATTTGAAATTCATTCTTGATTGATTTATTCAAAAGAGAAAAGAATGCCTTGATGATAGGGCACGTTTTTGAAACTTTATCTCCTTTCCTTGTTGTTTTTATGCATATTTTTTATGCATGATTGGCATTTGTCCTTCCCCAAACCATGACTCATGGTATTGGCATTGATTTTCACAAAAAACTTGTCAATTTTAGGGTCTATATAACTTTGTATTTTTCTCTTAATCTACAAATTTGAAATTCATTTCTATTTCCAGAATTTTCTTTGAAGAAGAAGTTTTAGTTCTTCCCCTTTGAATTTGAAGAGAAGGTATACTTTCTTGTTTTTCTTTTGCATTTCGATTTTGGTTGCATCCATGTATGATATCTCAGTTTCTCATTCTTCTCTCATTTTCTCCAAGATGCATATGAGGATGTCATTTATACTCATTTGCAATCGGGATTAAAAACCCCATTCTTGATGGTGACTTTCCAAAATGCATGAAAAGATGCAAGGCGTTGCCCATATGCAAGATGTAATAAAAAGACCACCTACATGATTATATGTCAAAGAAGAATGACTTGTGATGAGACATAAACATCTCACTTATGAGTAAAACAAAAGGAGATTCTCAACATGCAAAGTAAACTGTAGAGACCACCTTCATGCTTTTTCATGGCTTTGTATGAAATGTAAATGTTTCTAAAAATCCCACCTTGGATATTGAAAATTTGCTCATGCATGAATGCGTCCATGTATTCATTTTATCAAATTCCAAGTTTGTTGTCCGCATACGTGCAGTACCTCCAAAATACTAAGCTCTTCCCAATATGCCTTATGGATTGAAAAACCCACCTCTTTCATAATGTCCAATATGAAAACCCGTCAAAAAAATCCCACCTTTTTGTGTCCTTTTATGACCTCAAATAAATGAAGGTTTGTGTTGTAAGAAGAAAAGTACTCCCCATACTGTTGCAAATGAAAGAAGTAATCTTCCTCAAGCTTTGTTCTTCACAACTCGACATATGGTGTTCTTCTCAACATGTGATTAAGTTTCAAAGAATGGATTACAAATTTCACGATTGCAGTAACAAATGAAGCAATAGCAACCACACGATGAAGAAATGATAAAGGATGATGCAATTAGATGTCGTGTCTTGTCAAACACTTAGATGCTTTCATTATGCATTTTGTAAAAGTGTATAATCTTTGACAGATTACACAAAAATATGTAATTTCATGTGATAGTATCACGTGCAAAGTAGTCTCATGTAACCATGTTGCAGGAACATTAGGTCCCGCAACATTGAATCAATCAAAGTTAGTTAGTTAGAGATAAGGATTGAATAAGTCAAAGTGGTAGAGGGTTTCCCCTTTCTTCTCCAATTTTCTCTCTCCCCTTTTCCTATATAAGGAGGGGGTTCACTGTAAATAATCATCTTTTGTGTGTGCAATAAAACTATAGGCATTTCTCTTGTATTCTGAAAACTTTGAGTTTCATTGTGCAAAGTTGAGCATTTGAATAAAGAAACAAGAATTGGAAAACTTTGTGTTGTTGGTTTTGAAAATTAACAAGTGTGTTCTTATGTCGCATTGGTTAATCCTTTCTCAAAATTAATAGTTATCTTTCATGTATCATTTTAATGATTTAATTCAATTTGTCTGAAGACTTTGAGCTTCAGGGAATTAGGATTACTATAGAAAATAGTGGCTGTAATTCTCCAAGGATTGAAGACTTTGGGATTCAGTATTGGAACTTAGATAGATAGAATACTTATTTGAAGTGAGGATAAGAGACTTTGAGCTCTTGTATCATTTCATCTTTAGATAAATTCACTGTTGTCTCAGTCGATTGTTCTTAGGTTGATCTTTGAGCCACCGATATTACTGTTGCGAGGGAAACTGTATGTGTTACAGTTTAGTTCTACTTGAAGCCACCTACGGTAAGAAGGGAGCCTCCCCTATTGTTGAGAGGAGAGAGTAATCTCACACACTCCTGCCTAAAATACACATTTTACAAGTTTTAGTCTTAGTGACTTGCAAAATATTTAGCCAACAGTTATATATAAGTTAGATTTGTATTCAAGGCATGCATGGTTATGTCAAATGGAGCAGTGGAGCAAGTTGTCATTAATAAGGAAAAGGTGCAGCAAATGATCAAAAAATGTATAAGGCTACAACAATGAAAGAGAAATAACAAACAAAATTGGAGTGTTTGTGATATTATTTAAGAGGATATAACATAGTAATACATTGCCAAATCAGGAAAATAATGTTCTAGTTCATTATGTTGTAATGAGAGTATGAGGAAAGCCAATTGCATTTTTAAAAAATAGAAAAGTATACTGGCTAGAGAGGACAAAGTATGAACAAAGATAATAAACATTTCATATCTCAGTTTCTATTGTAAATAAGGTGAGCAATGTTCTCTAAGTCATTTATGTATTAATAAAGATGAAATTAATAGAGAAGCATCATATGTCAGTTGTGAACAACAAGAATGTGTTGAGTAAAGCCATGTCAAAATGTTAATGCAGTGTTGTTATAAGAACATTCATTGGAAAGATAAATCACTTAAGGTCAACAATGTAGTAATCCACATATGAGTGGGCAGATCTAACATCTTTGGTTTCAATCTGATTCAAAGTAAAGGAAGATAGGTTGAATATACATAAGCACAAGTATTTTATGACAACCTAAGCAAGAGTAATGGACAACATTAAAACAGACAAGTAAAGAGGGAGTAAATTCAATAGATGAGCATTTGGGAAAGCAACAGTAATGCATATCTTTCATGCATCCCAAAATCAAAAGCATCAAATCTTAATTCATGATTAAGACTCAAAAAAAAATCAGCAATCAACGAGATACTATCAAATCGAAGAGAGATGAATGCTCACCATGAAAATTATGGGAAGAATTATGAGTATGCATGTATGGTTTCTCAAAGAGGTCAATAAATAACTTTAAGAGGTTTCTGGTATTCAACAAGATAATATTCTTTCAAAGGAACAACTCTAAGTTATTCCGTAAAATGATGCAAAAAGGAATCATGCATGTCAAGGGGGGGGGGGGGGGGGGGNGGATTAACACTGCTTATACAGAAGTCATCATTTGATATTAATGGTGTCATACCAACATAAAAGTATTATCAACTTCATGTCATTAGCATGTTAAAAGGAAAATAAATTATTACATGAGTAATGCATAAGAGAAGTATTCATCATTGGTATACCTACAACATTTGCATTTTTGGAACAATGGATAGGAAGAAGACCTACAACCATACATACAAAAATAAAAGAAAGTGAAAAATAAATTATGTTGATGGTATTATGAAGCCATGTTTTGTATCGTTTCCTATGAATGCCCTATTCAAAAACATACATGACAATGGAGCTGCAATATAAAGGTCTTGTGTGTTATCTAGGCATGATGTGAACAAATTTCTAGAAAATTCAACCATGTTCATATAGGAAAGGGGAAAAAAGAGCATGTCGAGGATAACTATTATAACAGTGATATCCATGGTGGTATTAAGTGCATATACATCATAGTAGTAGAAATATTGCAGTATGATAACATCAAGGGAGGTACCCGTGAGGGGTTTCAAATAGTAAAGTTATGAATTTGTGTGCAAAAAAGAGAAATTTTTCTTGTTCTTCAAGAAATAGAAGGAAGTAGTGATTCTATAACTTCTATTTGAACAATTTTTTTTTCTGATTATGATATTAAGTTTATTCTTTCACATTGGAATCAACACTAGATTCTCACGGTTTTAATTCTGGAAGAGAAGTCTTAAGGTTTGTAGCGGTGGTAGAAAGTCCATTTAGGGTTTGTGAGTAAAGGTATCACCAAGTTTACGCTTTCTTAGCAAGTTGAGAACCCTTTGTAAGATCACAAATATGAATGCTGAAGAAAAAAAAACCTTTTATTTCACAAATTTTTCAGAGTTATGGAAGTAATAAATTGCAGATTTGGTATAGCAATGAAATGCATACCATTTTGAGAATCACGGGTCCAAAGAAAGCAACCAACATCTCCAAACACAACACCAGGGAGTCACTATGAGTCGCGGTGACCCATTATACCAAAAAATATGCATCAATGCCATGCACAGACAACTCCAAACCTCTTGTAAAATGGCAGCCCACAAATTTTTTTCATCATAAAGAGCACTAAGCAGTAGCAGCCATGGAGAGAAAAGAACATAAGGAGAGTAACCAAAAAAAAGAGGAACATAGATCTCCATTAAATATGTTATCTCTATAGATTTTTTTTTTAATTAGTCTAGACAAAGCCATAAGAATCAGAAGATTCAATTGATATAAGGCAGAAAAGAAAACATATGAGCAGTCAGTAATGTACATCGAGCAAGGCAGTGAAGTTGGTAAAGTGCAGACACTACACCGAGAGCACACAGTTTACCAAACATTGAGAGCACAGACAGTACACTGAGTTGATAGTTACCAAGTATAGAAGAGCAAGTTAACCAAGTAAATCTAAGTTACTCTACCGAGGTAAAGCAATAAGGATGCATTTAATACATTGATATTGTATTAATTATGATCATGCAATGTACAATGATGAGTTTGTTACACGATCAACGATCAAAATAATTCAAAGAGAAGATCTGAGAAGCAGATTGAGCAGTTAATCAAAGATTGTTATTTCCAATAAAAACACCAAGTACCGAGGTAAAAGTGACACGGTCACCGAGTGGAAAAGAAAATCTAATGGTCAAAATAATTTATCAACGACCTAACACATAAGATTAAGAGGCAATAAATCTTATACTTAAAGGATGATTTAAAGAGTAGAAGAGAGATAGAGAGACAACAGAGGAACAAAAAGACAGAGTATAGAGAAGGTTGTTAATGAAGAACAAAAATTATAGCAGAGAGCACCAAGTTGATATCTTGCTACAATAGAGAAAATCTGAGCAGTCTTACAAATTGTAATTGAGGTAACACAAGTATTTCAAAGCACATAGAGTCTGATAAGCATTTGTAATTGATGCAATTATAGCAGACATTTATAAGTTGTTAATACTATTGTATTGAGAGCTAGAAATCCCAATACTGGGTAGATCTTAACCGATCTGATTTATGTAAAACCTTTAATAGGGTACATCTCTAAGTGTAGACATTGTAAAACCCTCTAACCAGGTAGACTTAAAAAGTATTTGTATACTCTTAACCAGGTAAGCTATCAAAATGGCTAAACTATGTAAGCTCTAATCAAGCACCCTTTATACTATAGTTAGTGAAGGTTGTGGGTATCATCCCCACCACAATTTTGTGCTCTAACCAAGGATTTCTGCGTAAACAAAATGATGGAGTTATGAGTTCATTTACTTGAATGTTTGCATGTTATATTTTATGTTTTATTTCAAGTTATTGAAATCGGTAAACAACAACAGTAGTATACAGTTTGAGTTATAAAAGTTTTTGTGGTATTGAGTCACCCTTCCCCTGTCAGTCCCAACTTTCCATAATCATTCCAAAAATTGGTATAAGAGATTCCACTCTTGAGTTATATGGTTTGACCACTTGAGAGTTAAAGATCCTAGTCATGGAAAGTTTTAGGCAATACAAAAGACTTGATGGGCTTGAATCCAAATTGGAAGGTGCAAGAGAGTTAATCATTGATCTAAAGAAGAAACTTGAGAGATCTCTAAGGGTTATACTAAGAATTTTTGATGAACTAAAGGTTATGATGAACTAAAGGTTACATAAGAACAAGTTGACAGACTTGAAATAACATCTGAGACAACTATAAAAGAATTGCTGGAAAAGAATGATACACTTACTGAGCAGTTGGACCTAATAAAGATAGATCTTGAAACCAGCATGATAAGAATGATTGAATTGATTGAAGGAAAAAGGATTTTTGAAGATGAAAAGAAAATGACAGAAGATGATAAAAGATAAGTTTAAATGAAGCTATTGGAAAAAGATAATGAAATCATGAGAATGACACTAGTTCACTATGACATGGTCAATCATCTTCTGAGTGCAAATCAAGATAACACCAGAAAAGAATTTGAGAATCAAGCACTAAAGGCTAAAATTGAAAGAATGGATCAATGACTAAAAGTTGAGAAAGATGCAAATGCAATACTGAAAAGAAACGAAGAAGCACTAAAATCTTTGGATCAACATTTCAAGAATCAGAAACAAAGAAATGACAAAATAGGTATCGGATTCAAAGAGGAAAGCACCACCGAGAAAGGAGAATCGTCAAAAGCACATAAATATGAAAATATTGCATCCCCACCAACAGAAAAGAAGCCAAGTTGAAATTACTATGGGAAGCCTGGACATACTACTAATGTCTGCAGGAGCAGGAAAGGTAAATCACCGAGTACATCTAAGTTTCATGCTTATTGTTTTAGATGCAATAGACATGGACACAAAGAAATTGAATGCAGAACTAATCTTGCTAACAACACAAGGAAACCTAAGTTGGATGGTTATTGCAAGAATTGTAATAATTTGGACACAAAGTTGAAGAGTGCAAAATAAAGAAAAGAAATGAAAATTGGAAGCCTAATAGAGAGAATGCTAAAACCAAGCGAGTAGGCACTTCTATACCATGGGACTATAATACAATAATTTAATGTTTATCCTATGGAATGTATGGACACACTTCTGTAAATTGCATATTGATGCATGGAAGGAACAACAGAAGAGCATGGAAAAATCCTGGCATGGCATGTTTTCATTGTCATAAGGTAGGACACCTTGCGATGAATTGTAGATACTGAGGTGATACACCAACCGAAGATGAATCTGAAGTAAAATCTCCTACTACTGTTGAGGAAATCCGAAAACAAATGAACAAAACTTGAAGGAGAAAGACTTAGGATGAAGGGACATCATCCAGAAGCATAGACTCCATCATCTCTACCGAGTTGGTTACACCAAGAACGACCTAGTTGGTGAGAGGTATGTACAAACTATATGCTTATAATAAATCCTACTTCAATTCCTAGAAATAGAGTTGAGATCCATATCAGCATATTGAGATGCAATTGGATAAGATGTTTGAGTTTCAAATGAATATTGTTATATATAGTTATTTTGTTTAACTCGGTCAAGAAAAGTAACTATGGAGTCGGTAATAAAGTTAAAAGGGACATGAAAAGTGCATTTAATGCACATTTATAGAGCCATTGGAAACCCTAATTGAGGAAAAAGTATAAATACGCCATTTTGCAAATCATTTGAACCTAATATTTATAGAAGAACACTGAGCAAATTTGCAGAGCGACTATCCCGAGTGAATTCAAAGCAATTACGAGGTATTTTGTGAATCTTTGAAAGAGTTTTTAGAAACATTTGAGATATTTTCTGAGTTGAGTTTTGAAAATTCATGGTTTGTTGAAGTGTGCCCTAGTTTGTTTAGTTGAAACATTTGAAGTTATCAATGGCACCGAAGTTATAGAAACCTACAGTTGTGAAGGAAATAGAACCAGTTAATCTGAAATTAAAATTACCCCCAACTATAGCCACTGAGACAGATATGACGGGAGCCCTATCTTCGATACCGCCGAGAGTTATTTTAATCAAATATGTACGCACATTTATACATTGCAAGATTGAGAATTTGTGTGAAGCTAAAATAGATACATCATTTACCAAGTTGTGCAAGAATGGGAAAGTTAAGGATGAGCATATTCACCTGGAAGAAAAAGGTTTGACACACGATGTTCACTTACCAAGGGTTTTTAAGAAAAAATGGATAAGAATGGTACTCAACTGAGTACATGACCAACTCATGCGATTAGATGAACCTATGAAAATCACTAAGGATATATTGTATATCATTATTAGATTCCCCATCGAAGACAAGCTCAAGGCCACAAAGAAAATTTTTAAGGGTAAGCTCGCCGAGCTCACTAAAGCACAATGGGATGGCAGAGGGATGAGAATATCCATAGTTACAGACCCTAAGTTATGGTATGCTTATAATATCTTATCATACCAAGTGTTCCAATCATCCGGAGTGGATAGTGTACCATGCAGAGCAGTGGATTTGGCATACAAGTTCATAAAGAAAGGACTTAAGTTGGATGTATGTGAAATCTTGTTGAAATAATTAGAAGACAATATGAACACAATCAGGAAAGCAAAGAATAACACACTAAAGTTTTGTTCATTATTGGTATGTATATTCTTCTATTGTTAGAATTCATTTCCCTCCATTGAAGATGTAGTTTAGATCCCCGAAAGACCTATTATTTATCAGGTAAATGAGTACATACAAAGCTTAGGAGATAATTTTGATGCTAACTTGTCTAAATATTTTTTGAATTTCCAAGCAAGAATGCATAAGAGGTATATGATAACACCTCAACTGGTTTCAAAGTATCAAGATAACATATGTTTTGAGGTTACACTGACACTTGTATTATCAAGGTTGTTGAGCCTAGAACTGAATGGATACAACCGACAGGTTATGAATTGGGCATTGATATTGGATCACAATAGATTGAAGCACTACTTGCTAAACCCTTTGATCCCAAAGCTAAGAGGTATGGAACATATGAAGAGGTGAAAATAAGGAATAAGAAAAACATAGTGATACCTAAGGTAGTCAAGAAAATAGGAAAGATGATTGATAATTTGTCTAATAAATTAAATGTAATCATCATTTGCCCAAGACAAATAATGAGAAAGCTATTCTTGTTGTAGATAAACAAGTGGCAATTATAACTTCATCGAGCAAAAGAGGCATTGGAAGATACACCAAATATTTAGTGAAACCGAAGGAAAAGGAAGTTGATATATTAGCTCAACCAAAAGGTAAAACATATAGGAGAACCCGAGGAGGAAAACCTGCAATAAGTTCACGAAGAAAGTTAATACTTGGAAAAGATAGTGAGACAAAAACTAATGAGCCAGATAAATATGTTCTCGTGGCTCAGCTCTCATGAGATCCATAGAGTCTTGATGAATTTTTGGAAAGGTTAAAGGAACTAGGAGGATTCGAAGGATTTAGAATAGTAAAGTATTTGAAGAGGAATGAAGAGGACAAGAAAAAGATAGAAGATGCAATTATTGTGATATTATTGCGACATAGAGTGACTCTTATTGAGATTGTTGATAAGCTACCTGAAGAACTCTACAAAAAATTGATGCACGTTGGAAGTATGAAATTAATGCTGAGAAGGAAATGAGAGAAAGATCGTGTGTGCATACTATTCTCGACCTAGCACCATCTGAGATTGAAGATACATTGAAGAAATATTCAAAGAAATTTTTGGTCAAGGGAAGAGCCCTAAGAATCATGAATGGGGATATACTATCTGTAGACAAGGAAACTAATGCTAAATGAAGAGATATATTTGGCATATCTACTACTGAGCAACCTGATGCATTGATGAACCAAAGTGAAACCATCATTGATAAAATAAAGGAAAGTACAGACCAAGTAGATCTGATTGATCTCACTACTGATAATACATAAGTAATAATTGAAGATGCATTAGAGGATATTGATCCTGGAAGGAATTTGTCAAAAGATGAAGATGTAATGGATGTAGATGTTGTACCATTGCAGAGTGCTGATCCTGTATTGGTACAAATACAAAGCTATTATACTATGAAAATTGGTACCACTAATTTTGCACAAGTTATGGAAACTAAGTCACCAATTGATACATGCAATGTAAATGTTGACAAGCCTGAGGCTACTGAGACAAAACAAAAGAAGGATATCGAGTTGGAAACTGCAACCAAAACAAAAGGAAATAAGTTGAACACACCAATGAATGACACATCAAAAGTTCAGAATGATCCCAAGCCACAAGATACAGAAAAATAAATGCTGCAAGAACCAAATTAGAAAGGCAAGCATACAGAGAAATAAGAAATAAACAAGAAGAGGAAGTGAAATCAAAGGAAAGCATAGCCGATCACCATACCAAATCACCAGATGAAACTATGGAATCACATTCTAAACACTCTACTAGAGAGATAAAATTGAATGAGAATTAAAAGAGTAAGAACTATAACTGATTGAATGTTTGAAGATGACAAGTTGATGATCACTGAGATGCAAAAAGTTAATGCAAGACATTAAATCAGTTAATGTATTGTATTGTCATTGATGTAATCTTGAAATACTCTGATTGGTCATATTCATATTGTCAAAGACTTCAAAGAACCAAAGAAATAAAGGTTATGCCATTTGTAATGCATAAAAGTTCAGTATACACCAAATGACAACAAACACCGACAGACAGTGCACACCGATGAATATAGAACCCCGAAAAGAGTCAGTGTAAACCAAGAAAGATACCCGAGCAAGCATTACCGAGAAGAACCAAAGTGATACCTGAGAAGAACTAAAAGTCACAGTGTTTCTTGACAAACAGACAACCCTGACAGACAGAGATGCCTGAGGACAACTGAAGTCAAGACCGAGCAAACAAGGTGTTAAACATCGATCAGAACTGAAGTTCAGAAATGACAAAAGACTTAGCTGGCATAAGCTAAATATGGACTTAAATGATTGATTACATTGTGCTCATTGACCAGTTAAAAGCTATAGATAAGCTAGAGATTTAAAGCTAGTTTTGTTCCAACTGTCAAGAAGAAATCTATGGGATAAAACTAAAGAAAGCTTTAAAGCAAGAATGACAAGATTTTTGGTGTCATGCCCAAAAGTTGGGCAAAAACACACGAACAAAAATTTTAACTAACGCAAGAAACGAGATACTAAAACAACGACAAGGGAAACAAGTGCACGCAAAACGGTGCAAGGGTAAAACATAACTAGAACCGGTCACAAGGATAGGAATAGCTTTCACTGCTATCCTAAGAAATGACTAAAGTTCCAACAGGAACTACACGCAAACCGAGGTAGATGACTAAAAGTCAACTTGAGTCGATCAAAGGTCAACTATACACTAAAAAGGTGAAAGGTACAAATCTGGGTTTGCTCAGACCCAAAGGAAGAGTCGTTCACGCAAATCGATACAGTTTGACTAAAAGTCAACTATGGTTGACCAAAATTCAAACATCCCTTGATAAACATGAATGAGTATAACTCAGGTCTACTACGCATAGAAGAAGACAAGGGTGCGCAAAACGAGATAGTTGACCAAAAAGTCAACCCATGTTGACCAAAAAGTCAACCGTCTCCAAAAGGGCTCAAAACCGGGATCTGAGGTTCCAGAGACTACAAGGAACACTAGGCATGAAACTAGGGACAGTCGGAGAAAGTTAGACCATGGTTGACCAAAAGTCAAACCATGCATGATACAGGTCAAGGGAACGGTATTAACTAAGAAAGGTCCAAAACGGCGAAAGGGGTAGACTAAACCCACTTAACATCTCAAATAAAATAATAGTATCTCTAACTAACTCTAATCCATTAAATAATAAAGTCAACATATGATTAAAATTCTAT